>JAGFPH010003149.1:85484-132187 GCA_018207615.1 Philaenus spumarius | reverse complement strand
ACATACTGGAGGAAGGCCTTTTAAGTGTAATGAGTGGTATATACTTTTGCCCATGTGGATAGCCTTAAAGAACATATGAAAACACATACTAGTGAAAGGTCTTTTAAGTGTAAGGAGTGTCTATTTACTAGTGCCCGTTTGACTACCCTTAAACTTCACATGAAAACACTTTCTGGCGAAAGGCCTTTTAAATGTAAGGAGTGTTTATTTTCTGCTACAAGTGTGGATAGCCTTAAAGAATACGTACTCAAGAAATACCATAAGTTGTGTCAATATAAAAAGTAAAGATTATGTTTTACCAAATTTGTGTTTTGTTACTTTATTGAATTTAGTGTTTTTAATTGATATTTTAACATTTATTGTATTTTACATCATATAGCATGGTTTATTCGTCACCTAAGTTATTAGATTTCATCCTCTTATCATTGGGGCCACCAAATATATTCACATAATCAACTTATTATTATTCTAAATTTTCAGTTCTATTTTTAGTGTTTAAAAAGTACATACTTTTGCTTTCGGTTTAATTAATTCAGTTAGCAAATATTTTACAGAATTTGTTTTTGACATTATAATGTTGTGTACCAAAGTCTATGGTCCCTAACCAAACTGTGTATATATTACCATATGACATGAGGGTTTCTGTGTTTGCAGTACAATCAAACTGCATGTAACAACCAGAAATACTAATTTTATTGTTTTGTCAACAGAACTGATAATTGCTCAAGTAGCCTATAAATGAAAGAAATTTTCTGACGTTTTTTTTTTAAATAAAATATTTTTTCTTTTCTTTCCTATAGTTGTACTTCACAATGTATATATTTATTTTAAGATTCATATTGTTTTTACAATACATTCCACATCGCACTATCCCATGACTCAACAAGCATGTTGTATAGGCTTTATACCACTCCTGAACACAAAGACTTCATGGAAGAACTAAATACAATTTAATATATTGCCTCAGCAAATGCCTATAAGGAGTCTAAGATAAATGCCTTATTAAATAAAAAACAAAATAAAAGCATTGAATCTTTAAAATCCGGAGAAAAAAAGACATACACTAAAACCTTGTTTATCCGGTTTTGACGGGACCAGTACCGTTCCGGATAAACGAAATTCCGGATAAACCAAATATCATGTTGTTTTACATAAAAACACGTGTAATAATATACAATACAATAATATTACATATACATTACAATATAATGTACAGTACATAATAAACAATAATCCTTACTGGTAAGTACAGGAAAATTAATACAGAAAAAACTTGAACTGTTTATTGTTTTTTAAAGAAATGTGTAATGTTTTTTTGCTTCACTGCAGAAGTTCTCTTTTTAGCAGACCGATCTCGAAGCCGTTTTATTAGTAACAGCTCTGCCGGGTTAGTGTCATCTTGACGCTCCAAATAAGTTAACAGCTGATCGAACATTGATGCTACCTCGGTGTGATTTATTGTTGCGTCCAATGCTCCGTCTTCTGCTTCGTCATCGGAGATCGAGTTATCGTCAGTGCTCGGTTCCGGTTGTGAAAACTCTGCTACAATCTCATCTTCTGATAAAAGTTGGTAACCGGGGTCACATTGATCAACATTTCATCAGTCAGCTATTTCTTCATCTTCCATATTTTCACAGTCTTCAACACAATCTGCCAACATTTCTCTAATTTCCCTATTTTCAATGACGGTAACATCGTTTTCTTCTGCGCTCAAGTCTTCATCTATCGGAATATCAGGCCATAACTTCTTCCATGAATTTTTTAAAGTTTTAAAGCTGTCCCAAGCAACAGCTGACATGTAAATTACACTTTTAATGTTTATTTTTTTTAAAGTGTCTATGATACTCTCCTTCTCGTTTCCTTCTTGCTCTTTCACCAGTTCACTTAACAACGCATTTCGATATCTCCGTTTGAGTGCCTCAATCGAACCCTGATCCATCGGTTGTATAAGGGACGTTGCATTCGGGGGCAGGAATTTAGCATAAATATCGCCACATTTCAAAACGTCCTCTTCAGGGTGTGTCGGCGCGTTGTCAATTAAAAGGATAGCTTTTTCAGGAAGATTCTTTTCTTTAAGGTGCTTTTTAACAGACGGAACAAATTTTGTTAAAAACCAACTTTTAAACAACTCAGAACTCATCCATGCTTTTTTTGAGATCTATACAGGACTGGCAAGGTTTTAAAATTAACATTTTTTAACATCAGCCTGGGCTTGGCTGATTTTCCAATTAACATTAACGGCAATTTGTGCTCACCCGACGCATTTGCACAGCACAACAATGTAACACGTTCTTTACTTTTTTTATGGCCTTTAGCTTTGTCATCTACCTTGGACGCCAAAGACTTTGTTGGTAACATTTTATAAAAAAGCCCAGTTTCATCGGCATTATAAATCTGGGAAGGTGACAGGTTGTTCTCAGAAATAATTTTTTGAAAGCTGAACTTAAATCTTTCGCTGCCTATAACATCTCCCGATAATATTTCACCTGTGACAGTGAGTTGACGAATGCCATGCCTTTCTTTCCATCTCGTTAGCCAGCCACTGCTAGCAGTGAAAGATGGATCCCCACCTAATTTTTTATTAAGACTAATTGCCTTCTCCTGAAAAATCGCACCTGACAAGGGAACACCACGGTCCCTTTCTTGACGAAACTACAAAAAAAGGCTTTCATCTAAAGCTTCGTTTTTAGCCATGCATGCCGAGCTTCTATTTCCTAAACTTTCTTTTGCTACCGTACCATCTTAGAACAAAAATCCTCAATTTTATTTCTATTTTTTTTCCAGTCCCCTACAGTTGAAACACCTACTCCATACTCAGACTCAATATTTTGTAATGTCTCACCTTTATCCAACCGGAAAATAGCCTCTAATCTTTTTTGCATGCTGACAACAACCTTCTTCCTTTTGTTGTCTGACATTTTAATTAATACTGTATGTAAAAGTAATTACCTTTCTTTTATAATTTCCGCTCACAGTCCTTTTCTTAATTAATTCACTTCGTGACTATCGTTTCGCCTTTCAAATCAGGCATTTTCGAACCATAAACTTTTAGACATTTATTTAAATGCGCGTCAGTTATTATTAAAAATAACGAACATTAAAAAAAACACAAACATATAATACAACACTTACAACACATATAACTACACTTAAAACATCGCATTCTGTCACTATTTTGTTAGAACATTACGTAAATCTGTTCGACAGATTAAACCCTGGAACTGGCAGAAGGCCATGATGGCCTTCTCTCAGGCGCAGAACGCAACAACTTCACACATTTGCATATATTTGCATAATCGCTAATTTAACCCACTTAAAATTATCCAATCGTAATAAAACTGGCACCATTAGAAAGGAAATGAATTAAACTTTAATTTTTGTATTTACAACTTTTTCGTAAAACGTATATTTACATACGTAATCATCGTTTTAAAATATGCACATCGGCCTACAGCTCTTTGCGTGCGCGAATCTACATACAATTGTACTCTTATTTCCCACTTCTAAGGCGTTAAAGACAGCCTACACTAATATTTATTTGGCAATTATAACGACACCATTGGATTCGTCATGATTTTATCTTTCTGTTGGTGTCTTCCAATCAGATGTAACTGTAAAATAATAATTTTATTGAAGAGGTACTGTAAACCCTTGCGATTGGACAGTCTCTCAACCAATAAACAGGCCATTTGTCAACGATTATTGTGAAGGCAACGCCTTGTGTTTTGACAGATTGCTTTACACCATTTTGTATATAACAGTTTGATCTTTCCAACGGTGGGAAGAAAACTAGAAATAACCATTTGCCAAAAAAGAACATAGATGGAAATAAATCTAATTATGCACGCCACCTAATATACAAAGACCATAGCTATACAAAGTTGGATACCATTACAATAATATGCAAGACAGGCGAAGTTATGGATGCTGTTGAAGAGTATGAAATATACAAAGCCTTCAAGGACAACGAAAACAAAGTTATGAACGACCATCTTCATTTCTCACCAAACACGCTCTATGACACAGTTATTAATATACAAGATAACGGGTTGTCTAGTAAACGTCGCCGCGTGATTTCATAATCACCAGACGGCTGTTGTCCTGGGACCACCGTACGGGTTGTATCCACGCTTAAAATACATATTTATGTTCTCTGTGTTTTATTAAATGTTTGACGAACTCATAAGAGTGATAACAGTTCTGATGATAGAGTCAGACTGGTTTTCTTGGGTCATTTGCCAGGGGTCCGGGCTCTCAGGTGGCTTTAGGAGGGCCCGGCGGACCATGAAACAATCACTAAGCCTACACATAAGAAAAGAAACCTGCTGATGTTATAACATTAGATTTTGCAACGTTAGGTATAAAGTGGTGGCGAAGTTGAGATTTGAGGAAAGCTGACCACGATGCTGGCAACGGCTGTGACTCATCGCCCTTCTATAATAAACACTTGTCAACACAACATAGCGTAGCACAACTCCCTCTCCACTAATGCCCCCTGAACTAACACTATCCCTACTTTTCTTGTCTGATGCTTTGTTTTCCCACCCCTCACGAATTTGGTTCTTCTTCTTCGTAAATTTGGTACAAATAGAATTAAAGTACATATAATGTAACTTAAATTTTTATGGTAAATTTTGTGCTGTTAATATTTTTAAAACATTACAAACTTCAAAAAATATAATATCAACATGTTTATTACAAAAATATTTGTTGTTGGACTTATTTTATTATCCATTTCAAAAGTGTAATGAGAAACATATATCAATTTCCAAAATTTGTTGTAGAAAAAAAAACAGTTTTTATGTACCTACTACATGATCACTACTAAAACAAACAAGCAGATCGTGCAGAAGTACGAATGAATTTTGCAAAATTCAGTGGGCCTCTTGGAGCTTGCGGACCCGAGACCCTATCATGTCTAATGTTTTATACAGTTCTATTCAGAACTAAATTACAAAACTTTTGTTTACTTCGAAAAAAATTACTATAATTATAAATTATAAACTATAACAAAAAACTGTCAGAGATATAGCAAAACTGCTGATTGAAGAAAATAATTTGCTCTTAAGTAACTTTCCAAACCTTCTCACAACGGTGCAACTGTACCTCACCCTACCAGTGACGACTTCAGCGGCAGAAAGAAGCTTTTCAAAATTAAAGCTTATCAAGAATTATTTGAGAAGTACTATGAGTCAATCAAGACTTAGTGATTTGGCGATCTTCAGTATTGAACAACAGGAAACGCGAGAAATTAATGTAAATACAATTATTGTGGAAGAGTTTCTTCTTTTGAAAAAAAAACGCAGATTAGGCCAACTTCAATAACTTAGTGTGTATGTGGCTGTAAAACTATGATAAACTGTCTCTACTGACCATAATCAATCATAATTTTTTTAAATATTAAGTGATCTAGTGATTGTGTAAATAGTTGTTCAATTAAATAAATAACTTATAAACGATTACCATACAATGAACAAAACTACAAATACTCAGATTAAAGAATTGACATTGGATAAACAAAGGACACGAGATAATCCGAAAAGTATATACTAGAAAGTGACCAGTGCAGAATGGATTTTTGGTAAGTTCATAATCTTATATAAATTTATAATACGTGAAATATTTACAGCCGTGAAAACACAATCACTTGGATTTTTCTAATAATACTAATTTATTTGTTAAAATAATAATCTAATCTACTAATACTAATCTAATTACCTAATACTATTACTGCTACATTTAAGAGGAATACAAATCTTATTACTATACGTTTTTATGACGAAAATTAGTTAAAACCAATAAGAGTGTTTTAGACCAGTTTAAATCGTACTATTACAATACATTTATTTCTTTGTATGAAATATAAATTATTTTACTTATTGAATTTACTTTAATTAATATTTAACATATTCTAATAATTATCTCATGACTCAGTAGCAGGAAAGTTTTTGATTCGTCCTTGGAGCGCGAGTGTAAGAATAACGTATACAAAAATTTTATATTTTATTTTATATCGGTCATCCTTTAGGCCGAAAACTATTTATCATGGAGTTCGTGCAGTAAAGGAAATGTCGGGTCATATGCCTCGGTTAATGAATAAATTAACCCGGTCACTCGTCAATAGTAATAATGGTTTTAAAGATATTATAGGAGGAGGGGGCCCGATGAACAAACTTGCGGGGGGGGGGCGCGGGTTCTTATCGCCACCACTGGAAAGGTACCCTTTTATGAGCCCAAAGTCCAATTTCTAACGTATGGAAGTGATATTTTTACTTTTGGGACTCAACTAATGTGGAAGCAAGAAAATTGTAAGATATTAATGTATGGGTTTATACGGTTACCAACTCGTAAACAGTTTTTTTTCAGATAATTAATCAGAATGATTCTTATAGTTCATTCTCGTACAGAGTTTTAAAGCTCTTATAATGTCGACAGTATATTTCAATTACCTGTATTGATGATTTTGTATTTACATTAATTTATAATCCTTTTAGTGAATTCAATAAATTACCATAGCAAACAATAACTACTTTTCAATCTATCGAGAGTGTGAAATTACCGACTCGAATTTGTCCAAATTAAATTATTTCTTTATTCAAGCTGGAAATTTCTATTATTTCATTTGAAGGAACTTTAGTGTCTTTATTCTTACCAACTACGTATTTTGGGGTGTCATTAAAAATCATATGTATATGTGATCGTACTCTAGCGGCCGCATTTTAAGTCTGATTTGGTACACATGTTGGTTGTCTACGTCGCTCGGACGAGTTCGTTAACAAAAAAAAATCCAACTCCCGGAAGTACGTTTTTTGACCGAAAGTAACTATTTTTTTAGATTTTTCCTATGAAAATTATTTTTTTAATAGTTTTTTATAAAAATATAAATGTAGGCTTTTATTCTGCACATTTGTTTTTTTTAACGCGATTTTATAGCTCACTTGGTTCCCCCAAAATTGATCAAAACGTAAAATACCATAAAAGTACCCGGTTTAAAGCAACGTGGTGGATTTTACCTTGGGGGTATCTTCTCATCCGAGGCCAACGGGCTAGTTTTTTCGCTGTGAGCGAAGCGAAGCTCATATCTCATATCTTGAGGCCACAAGATCGAGGTTCAAACTCGCAAAGCGAGTTTTTCCACTACGGGTGTAACCAATACCTCCGGGAGGTATTGGTGTAACGAAGGCGCAAACCAATTCTACTAATATTTATTTCATACAAACTTGGCAACGATTCAGCACCGTCGTGAGTAGCCCTATTTCTCAAATTGTTGGTCGAAACCAGAGATAATAATACCAAGAGAACTCTAAAACACAGGCCTATAAACTTAATTTTGGAAATTTGCTCAACTCACGTCAGCGGTTCAGCGGGTGGTCGAATTATTAGCGAATTTCCATAGGAAAAATGAGCTATTGCAGTGGCCCTTATGGTGAGACACAAGGTCGTGAGTATAGCGAATGAGCACCGATCATGGTTCCCAGAACACGTTTTGGGGTGTCATTAAAATTCATATATATGTGTTCGCACTCTAGCGGCCGCTTTTTAAGTCCGATTTGGTCCAAATTTGGTACAAATGTTGATTGTCTATGTGGCTCAGACCAAGGTCTCTAGATAGGAAAGGTTACCTCATAGTCATGTAAACAAACTCAAACCCCTCGACCCATTCCCTGTCCAGTGACGTCATTATAGTATAAAAACACCGCGCTACCATGAAAGATGTATGTTTCGTCGTACAAATCACCTCATTTTTTAAAAAAATAGATGTATTAAACTATTTTTGGGGTTGCAGTTTTTTTAAATGATACTTAAGTTACACATTTCAACATTTGTAATTGTAAGAATATATCTTAACCTTTTCAAAAACATTATGTTTATGTCATTAATTTGCAATTTACAATAATAACAAAAGTATAATGATACAAATAATTTTAATTTATATTTTTACTGACTAAAATTTAAAATAAAAAGCTATCTTGGTAATACATTTTAAATCATATAACTAAAAAGCAGTCATTAAAATTGTATTTAATATTTTTTACAGAATAAAAAAGAAAAAATGCAATCACGATAGTACATTTTAATCTATATAATAAAAATTAAATGCTATTCGTTGGTAAGCATCACTTGAGAACGGCTGGACCGATTTTGCTATTTTTTGTTTTAAAATGTTCGTAATAGTCCGAATTAGGTTTAGTCCAGTCAAATAGTACACTAAAAATGGCTAAAATCGCAAACTAACGGCTAGTTCTGATTTTTAATATGTTGTTAGGACCACTACCAGTAGTGTATATCCAAGTTTGCAGCTTCGAAAGACCTGTGCTAACTTCGTAGCACGCGAAAAACCGCGAAATTTTCTAACTTTTTTCAGTGTTTTCACTATAACTCCTAAAATATGGGTTTTTTCATAAAACATCTTCTGTACGTTTTTAAAGCATATTAAATTTGCTGAAATTTGATACCAGAACCAGCTCTGTAGCTTAGATAGCAGAACCAATACAGCAATCCAAAATTGGCTATTTTTTTCCAAAAAAGTGAAATTTTAAGATTTGGTCAACTTTTGAACCCGAAATCGAGGAAAATACTCATTTTAAGAGGTAAATCATAAGGAAAGATGTTGTAGCGAATGGTATTAGCTTTAATTTAAGCACAAAACGACGTCTGTAGGTCTAACAGTTTCCTCACAATGTTTAAAAATCCCAAAAATGGGAAAACTGCATTTTTCGCAAATTGGCTCTGTTGGGTTCTTACGATGTATTTTGAAAAGAAAACCATATACGTCAGCAAGAAATATATATTTAGTTTATTATTAATGTATTTACAATGTAATTAATTCAAAAAAAGTTTTATATATCTATATGCATATTTACTAGAGATATTGTTGGGTTGGAGTAGTTCATTTTGCCTGCTTCGTGGGTGGTTCGAAATCGTCAGATTCAGCATAAAACGACGTCTGCAGGTCTAACAGTTTCCTCACAATGCTATAAATAAAAAACATTTAAAAACTGCATTTTTCGCAAATTGGCTCTGTTGAGTTATTACGATAGTTTGACTAAAGCACACATGATATTCTTCAAATGTGTCTTTCGTTAGTTGAATGTGATTAAAAAAGAAAACTGTACCCCTCCTTCCCTCTGGATTGTGGAATCAAAAATCACAAATCTACAAAAACCTATGTTGATCATTTACCAATGTAAATCAAACGTGTGAGAGCTGGGTCAAGGACCTACGTCTTTGAAAAGGAAGTGATGAGATAAGGACGAATAGAAGGGGAGCTCGGCGCTCCTTCCCGTATAACTGAAAAGGTAGGCAGGAAGGTATTCCCTCCCTTCCCCTCCAACAGTCCTTCGGTCACAAATATTGTTCTCTTTCTCAGTTTAGTCAGTTTAGTTTCTATTACTCGTCGCGCGCTAATGAAATAATGTCGGTTCCACCGGGATTTTGTTTTATTTGTTGCAATACACTCGAGGAAGGTACAGTTGTAGTTGTGAAAAAACGCGGAATTCGTTCTTTAATTCAAGTGAGCGAGAAACGTGGCCTACTACACAATAAACGATTTCTACTGGAGTTGGATGAAGTAAATATTCACGACGCATGCAGGAAGAGATACACGGTTGAAAGTAATGTTGTAGCGTCAGTTCGCCGTGGTGGTGATGAAGCTCCTCAACCATCGACATCCTCTGGATCAAGAGGCTTTTCAGGATCCTGTAACCTGCAGAAAATTTGTTTCCTCTGTGGGGACGAAATCACTAAGGAATTTCTCAAGCTCCAAAAAAAATGCCAGTGTCTCGACGGAATGTTGTCCACACAGTTGAATCTCTCAGCGTCAGGGCGACCATGCTTGAAGCAGCTGGGCGTCGAGGAGATGAATGGGCGTAGCAAATTATAAATCGTCTTGCTTCAGTAAATGACCTAGTTGCAGCTGATGCTAGGTACAACAATCAATGCCGCATCAAACTATACAAATCTCCACCGACTACCGGAATCAAAAGAGGGCACTTTGAAGCAAAAAACATCACTGAGAGTATGGATTATATATATTCTTTCCTTGCCGAAAACAGGGAGGAATGTCAATTTTAGTTAGTTGACCTCATGCACCAGATCAAAGGCGATTTCAAGCCTGACGTCAGAACCATCAAGAGCCACCTTGAGAAACGCTTTGGCGACAAGATAATGTTTTCTGAGATTGGCCGTGGCCGCAGTCACGAAATAGTTCTATGTTTTCGCGACGTCGGAAAAAAAATCCTGTACGACAACTGGTATAATGAGAGAAGAAGCAACCCTGAAGAAGAGCGACTGCGGGTGGTCAAGGCTGCTGCAGAGATACTTGTGCAAGACATTCGTTCAGTGGTATATGACGTAAATGAGTATCCTCCGTCCGACAGTTTCTTACAGGATGCTGACTCTGGCATTCCCGAATCTGTTAAGCTGTTGCTCGAAACCATCGTGCTAAAAAACAAACGTAAGTGTCTCGACGCCTGGAAAAAGAAATGTGTGGGACTTGCTCACTTACTGATATCTGCCGTCAGGCCAACATCTTTCGTTTCTTCGTTGAAAACCAGCTTTGGTACATACTTATACAGGAAATTTGGTTCAAAACATCTTATTAACCTCTGCTCTGCAATGGGGTTTTCATGCAGTTACAGTGAGGCGGTGCGTATCGAAAGCTCAGCCATCGTACGTGGAGAATCATCACTCCCAATTGAAAAAGGGTCTTTCATGCAGTTCACATTTGACAATGCCGACGTTAATGTGAACACATTGGATGGGGAAAACACTTTTCATGAGATGGGCGGCATCATGGTAACTACCCCATACTCTGCTGTGATGCCCGATAAGAAAATCAAACGTTTGAAGAGCTATTTGTCTGCTGACACGATTGCTTCATATGCTCAGTCGGAGGTGAAACAATGCAACTTAAGAAAGAATGCTGGTTTGTCAGCTATACCAATCACTGATGTACATGAGATGTCCCAAGTTGCTGGTGAAATCCTGCCCTCACCACCAGACCTGTTATGGTTATACGGGAAATGGTCTCACACTTCACAAGTACCGGGCTGGAATGGGTTCATGGAGCAGGTTACAGAAAACCTTCAATTCAATCGTTCCAAGATTGTTTTCCTCCCATTCATTCATGCCCCACCCACCGACTACGACACCATCATGACGGCTCTGCTTGAGGCCAGCCAAAGAAGTAGAGCCCACTCCCAGAAATCCTGCTTCGTCACTTTCGACCAACCCCTCTACATGAAAGCCCGAGACATTGTTCAAAGCTGCTCGCTTCCTGAGTTGAGCAGTGTGGTGGTGCGCCTTAGTGGCTTCCATCTGTTAATGTCATACATGGGGAGCATTGGCGCGATAATGGCAGGTAGTGGCCTGAAGGAATTGCTGTTCACCATATACGCCGAAAACAGTGTTGATAAGATCCTCAATGGCCACGCCTATTCTAGGGCTGTACGAGCACACATGCTCACCAATTTAGCACTTGCTCAACTGATTTTGACTAATGAGGTTCAGTTCACAGAAGAAGAACAAGCTGAAATTCATAAAATCCTCAGTGACAGTGACAGGTCATCAATCCTCCTCATCAAAGACAATGACAATTTTCAAATTTTTAGTGAAAAATTTAAAACGGCCCTGGTTAAAGTGGAAGCGAATGGCCCAACATCAAAGCTGTGGGTGAAGTACTTTCGGATGACCACACTAATGAAGCAATTCATCCAAGCAGAAAGGATGGGGGATTGGGAGCTCCACCTTACCACAATTGGAAAAATGCTACCCTTTTTCCACTCAGCAGGTCACTTTTTTTACGCAAAAAGTGCTAGGTTGTACCTACAAGACATGGAAGGTTTAGAAGAGAGGATGGACCCAAAAGAATGGAGCATGTTCACAAAAAGATTCTTTACGATTCGCCGCTCAGAAAAATTTTGGTCAGGACTATTATGGTCAGATTTGACCATAGAACAAGTGTTGATGAGGTCAATGAAAAGCCAGGGAGGGTTAACCCATGGTCGGGGGATATCAAATAGCGTTCTTTCTCGATGGACTGTAGGCATGGTGTTCATGCTCAATATTTGTGAGAGCCTGGAGAGGTTTTGGGACATTTTGTGTACCACCAGTGAGCAGCACGTTGATATGAGGGCAGCACAGATTGAAAGAGACACTAGTGATGTGGAGAAACTAAAGCACTTCCTTGATATCCACCCTCCATTTCCACTGACAGACAAACTGCTATCGATTAGTAGTGGCATCGTTGGGGTCCCTGAGATTAATTGCCACATGGCTCGAGAAATAGGAATAGAAAGTGCCAAGCAAATCACTGGCAACTCATTTGGAAAGGTTTCCTTCAAGCGAAAAGACAAAGTGCGAACTTTGGCATCAATGAGCACTTCCATCAAATTAAGAGACAAACGTGTGTTTGTAGAGCCATTGACCATCTTCCAGCGTTTGTGTATCATCAAGCAGTCGGACAAAGAGTTAAAGGAACATTTCAAGTACGAGTTGGCTCCATACCCCATGGCATTATTCACAGAAGAGGGTATGCGCAAAGGAATAAAATCAAAGTTCTACTCAGCCTTCACTCCTCTCCCTCAAAACATCTCAGTAGGAGCCAACACGTTTGTTGTGATAGATGGTGGTTATTTACTGCATAAGGTGATATGGCATCGAAACGACTCTGTGCGTGGTATTGTCGCAGGGTACGTCAGCTACACCCTCAATCAGTTCGGACGGAACGTTACTGTGGTCTTCGACGGATATCCTGAGGATGGGGCAGAGAAGAACACAAAAACTGCCGAACGCGTAAGGCGCTATGGTTCTCTGCAGTGCAACGAAGTCATCTTTGAAGAGTCAACTGTCATAAAAATGGCCCAGGAGAAGTTGCTGGCGAACGACAGCAACAAACGACGACTAATTGCTTTGATATGCTCCGCCTTCCAAAGTCATTGAATTGAAACGTATCAGGCAGTGGAGGATGCTGACTGTAATATTGTCAAGGTGGCACTTGACAAGAGCACCTCTTTTCAGTCAGTACTAATCATTGGAGAAGATGTGGACCTCCTCGTCCTTCTCAATGGTTTGGGATCAACTGTGAAGAACGTTTTTTTTTTTCAGAAAAGTGGCAGAGCTGACTCTGGCCCCTTACAATATTCGTCAACGTCATTTAATCGTGGAGATTTGGAAGTTCCCACAGGATTCGAGTTGTTTCTCCATGCCTTCACTGGGTGTGACACCACCTCTGCCCTTTTCTGGTATGGAAAGAACAAACTGTGGAACGCCATCCAGAAATACCCTCAACTCATCACCATAGCTGAAGTGTTCCTCCAACCTACTTTAACCCACCAAGCCATCGCAGATGCCGGAGTGAAGTGCCTAGTAGCTCTGTATGGAGGAAACTACAATAAAGATACCCTTCAGAGACGGCGCTATAAAATGTTTGTGAAAACAGCAGCTACCGCTAAGGTTGACCTCGCTCGTTTGCCTCCAACGGAAGATGGTGCAACGTTCCACGCCTATAGAACTTACCATCAAGTTCAGAAGTGGTTGGGGGTGGAAAAAGATGCCTCTCAATGGGGATGGAAGAAGGCAGATCAGGGGCTCATTCCAACAACAATGATGAGTGAAGTGGCATCCCCCTCCCTTCTGAAGTGTCTATCATGCGGGTGCAAGAAAGGCTGCAGCAGAGGCGGCTGTACCTGCCTAAAAGCAGGCCTCAAATGCTCAGAACTTTGCAAATTTTGCTCCGGCGTCTCTTGCCAAAACGTCGCCGTAATTGAGATGGCTGAAGTAGAAGAAGACGACGTCGACGATCCACTACCTATTTTTGAAGATGAATCTGACGATTTCGAACCACCCATGAAGCGGGTAAAATGAACTGTTCGAACCCCACAATCTCCCAACAATATCTCTCGTAAATATGCATATAGATATATAAAAAAAACTTTTGAATAAATTACATTGTAAATACATCATTAATAGACTAATATATATTTCTTGTTACGTACATGGTTTGCCTTTCAAAATACATCGTGAGAACTCAACAGAGCCAATTTGCGAAAATTGCAATTTTCCTATTTTTGGATTTTTAAGCTTGTGAGGAAACTGTTAGACCTGCAGAAGTCGTTTTATGCTGAATCTGACGATTTCGAACCACCCACGAAGCGGGCAAAATGAACCATTCCAACCCAACAATATCTCTAGTATATAATGCATATAGGTATATAAAAAAACTTTTGAATTAATTACATTGTAAATACATTATTAATAGACCAAATATCTATTTCTTGTTGACGTACATGGTTTGCCTTTCAAAATACATCGTGAGAACTCAATAGAGCCAATTTGCGAAAAATGAAGTTTTCCCATTTTTGAGATTTTTAAAAATTGTGAGGAAACTGTTAGACCTACAGACGTCGTTTTGTTCTTAAATTAAAGCTAATAACATTCCCTACAACATCTTTCCTTATGATTTACCCCTTAAAATGAGTATTTTCCTCGATTTCGGGTTCAAAAGTTGACCAAATCTTAAAATTTCACTTTTTTGGAAAAAAATAGCCAATTTTGAAGGGCTGTATTGGTTCTGCTATCTAAGCTACAGAGCTGGTTCTGGTATCAAATTGCAGAAAATTTAATATACTTTAAAAACGTAAAGAAGATGTTTTATGAAAAACCCCATATTTTAGGAGTTATAGTGAAAACACTGAAAAAAGTGCGAAAATTTCGCGGTTTTTCACGTGCTACGAAGTTAGCACAGGTCTTTCGAAGCTGCAAACTTGGATATACACTACTAGTAGTGGTCCTAACAACATATTAAAAAATCAGAACTAGCCGTTAGTTTGCGATTTTAATGTACTATATGACTGGCCTTTAACGTAAATACAGTGTGGGGTAACGTTTTAACTTATTCTTTTAAACTAAATGTAACAAATAAAAACTAATGTTTAACTTTAATTTTCTTTCAATTCGTGTGTTCTGTCCGGACGAGCCGAAGTCTCGAAAAAGTGTTGAAATGGGGTTGCTACCCCTATAAAATAAATACAAATTAAACTACCTTCCTACAAGCTGTAAACCTAAGCCTAAAATTATGTAATATTAAGGTATTTTTAAGAGAATACAAAACTATTTGCAATTTGATTATTAAGTCAGTGGGATAACTACCCTTAAAATTAAATTAAGCAATAGGGAAGCATTGCGGGTCGACCAGTTTGTAATAATAAATAAAAATACGATCTAACAAATTTTAATTTATATTTTTTAAATACTAAAATGAGAAATATTTAGCATGGTAACTACTTATTTGCTAATTTGTAATAATAATAAATAAGGTATAATAATAATAAACTCACCTATACAATGTTAAATGTTATATGGCCTATGTCATCAGTCTTTGAAGTTGGAGCTTTGCTTTACGTTTTTTGGCAAGTAAACTTGCATGTTGATTTAAATACCTCATTCGAATAAATAATCTTTGATATAGCTCTGAACTACAGGTTTATATTTTTCTTCTATAAATGGAACCACCTTTAGGTTTATTTATTGATTTTCTATCCATTGTAGGCCTAAATAATATATTTCTTCTACCTACACTTCTAAAACACTTTGTATACACTAATTTAAAAAAAAGTTAAGTTTAAACAAAAAACACAAGCCGTCAAACATTCACAAATAATGAGTTATGCGTATAATCGTAAACGACAAAGCTTTGATCACTGTCTAGGTATACTAATAACTACGTCACAGCCCCCACTGCACTTTTTTGATATTTCCCGAAGAGGTAACCTTTCCTATCTAGAGACCTTGGCTCAGACGAGTTCGTTAGCAAAAAAAAATCGAAGAACCGGAAGTACGTTTTTTGACCGGAAGTAACTATTTTTTGAGATTTTTACTACGAGAATAAATTTTTTTTAGAGTGTTTTCTAAAAATATAAATGTAGGATGGTATTCTGCAAAAAAATTTTTTACGCGACCTTATAGCTCGCTTGGTTCCCCCAAAATGGATCAAAATACCATACAAGTACCCGGTTCGAAGCCAAGTGGTGCAAACTCGCGAGACCACTAGGCGCAAACAAATTCTACTAATATATTGCGTACACACGACACCTGATCAACGCCTTCGTGAGCAGCTGGACCGCTGACGTGAGTTGAGCAAATTTCCAAAATTAAGTTTATATTCTATATACCGTGGTTGAAACATAAGCATCGCATATATTAATTCTCAAGACTATTTTTTTGTCGGTACGCCATAACTTCCTTAATACATCATCAAATTACATGAATGAGGCATCATTTTAAAGGTTTCCTTAACCTCTACACGGGAAAAATATACAAAAAGCTTAAAATTCATGTATTAATAACAAAAGTTGATTAAAAAACGTTTATATTATACTCTGTATGTTCCTAATGAAAGGCGCCATCTACTAACCATCTGTTTAACTAGCATGACAGCTGTTAGTTAGATTGTTTACACTGTAAGATTGTATAGGGAAACTGTTATTTATAAACCAATGTAAATAAATAAACTTAATTAATTGAATTAAATCAACGTGTTAAATCAGGTAAATGTAGGCCTACTCCGAACTTGCGAAATATTCGCACGGGTCAGCTAGTATAAACTTAATTTTGGAAATTTGCTCAACTCACGACAGCGGTCCAGCTGCGTGGTATTTGACTCAGTTTAGCAGTCAACTTTCATCCGGTCTTACCAACATTATTTCCTGTAGGTTTTGTAGATAATTAGCAAAGACCGGATGTAAATCGGACGCGTTTTGAATCAAGTATAATTGTTCTATACTTTTTCGACGCTTCACTTCAGCCATTGGCCTGCTCCAGTCCCCAATTTCAAATCCTCACTCAGCTGACAGCTTTTGTTTTAATAATAATTATTGTAATTTGTATGTTACAAGTTGTTAGTTGCATAGTTCGAAAAGTTATAGGTTAGGATTAGCCAAAGTTGTTTGGATTAAAACAAATTTTTTATATCATACAGAATATTTTAAACTATGGTTATTTTGTAGGAAGAACACAAAAATCGTGTGATAATTTTTTGTTTGTTTAACTTGCAAGATTAGTAATGTAAACAAACTATTACTGGCTTTATGATGTAAGTAACCTCAAAAAGGTATTATTTGGACAAAACTTATAATATATTGTTTGTAGTAAAATTAGGCTAAATATAATTCATTTTGTTGGCTTATTCTGTAATATACATACACTAAATGAAACTTATACCATATACCGTACTAAATGTTTCAGTACCTACATAGGCCTAAGTTTCAATATCAACTGCAAATATTATTTTCTGATCCAGTTTTTAACATCTTGCATTAAAATGTAACAATGTAGAAACTTATTTTTATTATTTAAACTTATTTCTAAATATTTCATAAATTAATGTACTGTAGGCCTACCTTACAGTTAAATAATCTTGGATCTATAATACAAATAATATTAAGTTAGGCCTAATATTTTTTATTTTTATTTCAGATTACCAAAATTGTGGATTTTTACAATGATACTCATTTCTTCTTTTGTTTTTGAGATTGAAAGTATTTACGGATCAAAGAAAAAATATAAGCTAAACAGAACGAAGTTATTCAAGTCTAATAAGTTTATAAATGTCAAACCTCTACAATTACCTATGACAAAAGTAACAGCAAACAAACCTTTAAAAATTGTTGATAAAACAAGCAATAATCTACATTATGAAAAAAGTGCTACAGTAACGAGTGAATATACAATCAATTTTATTTTAAATATACCAACAACAAAGTCGAAGAAAATTGTTTCAAAGCCTTTTCATCCGTTAAGAAAATATTCAAAACGGGGAAAACATCTTTCTAATAGTACAAGTTGTGAGCCTAGTTCAACACTGCAATCACCACAAGAAACATTTAATACATCCTTAGGATTATTTGCAGAAACTACAAAATCAATTAAATTTACTCAAACCGAACCGTCAACCGACTCAACACAATTTCTAACAACATATCCTCTTAATTTAACATTAAAAAGTACCTCACAACAAACATCCCAAGAAACATGTGCAGCCTTTGGATTAGTTGACGAAACTACCAGAAAATTTACCTTTGCTAGTACTGAAATATCAACTGATAAGAATCATTTGAATTCAACATTGTTTTCAACAAATTATACTTCCAATTCAAAGTTGAAATTGACTGCACAGCAATTACCACAAGAAATGTGCAATACATCCTTTGGTCTATTTGAAAAATTTACTGCCACTAATTACGAAACATCAACTAGTAAATATCTATTAAATTCAACACCTTTATCAACTAACTATACCTTCGAAACTACGTTAAAAATTGCTTCAATCGCATCACCTGTCCATTGTGATGAACAGGTTAACAATTATACAACAGTTCCTAGTTTTATTAATGCTTCATCAACAGCACCACTAGAGTCAACTATTCGTACATCAGAAGTTTCCTCAAACAAATTTACCCCTATCAGTATTGAACCATTTACTAGTCAATGTTCACCCAATCTAACATCAACTAGAAGTTACTTGTATTCAAAATTTGAAAATAGTTTATTGAATTCGACCAGTGACTGGTACAATCACACAAACACCCTTACATCTTGTTTTGTGCCTAATTCAACAATGCAGGCCATGGAAACAGTTAATCACACAACTACTTTATCACCAGAAACTACAAAGACACTTTCTTCTGTTAATCAGACATTGCATGAGAGCAAGTTAAATTTATCTTCACCGTTAAACTATTTGAATTCAAAATTTAGAAGTATTAAAAAGCTAATTAAAAATACTTGTAATTCTAATTCTACTCCAGCATGGAATTTGTCCTCACCAAGTAATGTAAGTTCCACGACTGTTAGCAGGCCTAGTTCAGTTTACACAACTATTCTTCCTATGAAGAACCTTTCATCGCCACCCTACAATAAATCTGTTACAACTGCATGTTTACCAAATATATCAATCAGTACTTGTTCTCGTATTGCAGATAATTTCTCAACAAAATCTTACAACCGCACGATTTATAATTTAACAACTACATCACCACCAAACCTAACTTCGAGCTCTACAATTTTATTTTTAAATAAATCTGTCGCTTTAAATACTACAACAAAAATTCAATTAAATAAAACTGACAATGTTAATAAATCAAACCGAACCGAATCAAATAGTTGGTTTTCTTTACTATCTAATCCGATCAAAAATATATTATGGTTTCTTTGGGCTGAAAACAATACTAGGCCTATTAATGGCACAGTAGGCCTAAGTAATAATACTAACAAATCTGGTTATAATTTAACTGTAAATCAAACAACAGAAGATGTGCTTTCTTCGATGTTTGTTGGATCTTTGAACACTACTAACCTAACAGTGTATGTTCCAATGAAAGGTGATGGAAATAAAAGCAATTCATTGGTGTACACTTCCAATATTAAAAGTTTAGTAAATATTACAAACAATAATTCATCAGACCCAACTTTAATTATTATGAACGATACAATAGTTTCAGTAATCGAGAATGGATCTCATGTAGAACCAGCAACGTTTAATGCAAACAGTAAGTTTGAGTTTTTACTTATATTTTTATGTTAGTATAGTTAATTGCCTTCAATTAAATCAAAAGAATAAGAAACACGAGTTTGGTCCTGATTACATTTTACAATAAGTTATTTCCAGAAACTTTATTGCACACCTATTATCCTTATCAAAAAACATTCTAACCTTTTATATCTAAGAAACTCTTTTATTGAGAATAAACAATAACAGTGATAATATGAATGTGTTTCACAGCATGACTGTTAATTTTGTTTAGGTTTAGAAAGTAGAGAGTTTATTTAAAGTGTTTGGACGACATGCTTTCAGACATCAGTTTTTAGTCACATTATCTTTTTTAGGCCAGTAGTTTCAAGGTGACCATATTTTCTTAGTCAAAATTCAGGACAGGTAGTAAGAGAACCTTTTCAATAGGCCTAGTTTTGAATAAAGCAAACCATTTTTTTAAATAGGAATGCAAAATTAAGAAATTTCTAAATTGTTCGAGGGTTACAGTTTACTGATTGAAGGGTTATTATACAGAGTGTTCACAAGTCCCTTTAAAAACTTATTATTTTTATATTCATTGTTTAGCTTTAGAACTACTTTAGTCAATCAACATACCTTAATTTTCAGTCAATAGTAGTACTTGTTTTTTCAATGTATGGCTACATGTTTCGCTGCCACAGGCAGCATCATCAGGCCAGCCAACAACACTAACACTAGTCCATTGTTCACATAAACATCACATACATAACAACACAATAAACATAAATAATTGTGCAGATATAGCACTTGTCAAAAATAAAAAATAAAAATTGTTCTAGTTCACTATTCTTAGGCCACATGTTACCTCACTGAGTTGTACTGGGGTCTCAGTACAGTTATTATTTAATGTAAATTAATGAAATTTGGCATGCCTTATCATTGTTTTGTTGGCTATCAAGTGATGTAGTTAATTTTTTTAAATCCTGTACAGTGTTTTTGAGAAATTTTTTTGTGACCATGTTGTTTTGGTCCACTTGCCCCAGCGATCAGGGTAAGTGCAGTCAAGGCCTGAATTTCCTTATTAAAGCATGCCTATAGCGTAATACTGCAAGTGGATAGTCCATTTTTCACTGATTTAGGCAGTTTTTAAATCACTATAAAAAGATCGGCTATAATGTTTTTAGGAGTTTTATGAACTTTTTTGCGTTTTAGAACAAAGGCATCGCAAAAATTGGTGAAATTTGAAAGATACTAAATTTGATTAAAATTAATAAAATAACAACTTATTATGTCTTTACATGTTTGTTATTCTTGTCTGACCTCTTGGGCATGATTTTAATAACATTTTAGTTAGAAAATATCTTTTTAAGTTTAACTTAACATTTTTTTCTTGTTAATCAAACCAATTTACACACTTGTACAGCCAGAATAATGATTGTGGTTCTTTCCTATTTAAGGGGAGTCCGTAAGCCAATTATGAAAAAAAAACACGTTTTTAAAAAAATAATTGTATAATATAGCTACAATTGTCTAGTTTAATTTACTTTTTTAATTACAAAAATCGATAAACTAGAAACGTTTTTATTAATTTTTATGTTGAGCGATGTCAAGAGGAAAATTTGTATAATTTGGTCTGCCTTTTTTAAGCATCGCCACATACTCGTACTAAATTTTATAATTTTATATAGGCCATGTCACAAAATCAAACATATGATCGTACTAAACATACCCACCTCCCTGAAGTCATTATGGAATACATAAAACCCATCTTTAGGGACCTAGTAAGTCCTGATCTTCTCAATAAATGTTTACACGGGAAAAGTCAAAATGTTAACGAATCGGCTGCCTAAAACCGTTTTTGTTGGTCTAAAAACTATGACATTAGGGGTTCATGATGCAGTTTCCTGTTTCAATTAGGGTTATGTTACAAGGTGTGAAGTGTTGAAGAAGCTTGGGTTTCAAGTGGGAAATAACTGTGCTGAAGTGTTTATGAAAATCGATAAAGTGCGAGTGCAGAAAGCCGAAAGGCTACGGAAGAAATGCAAAAAGAAGCCCGTCAGAAGAAATCTTTGGCCAAAAGGAAACTAGAAGAAGACCTCCTTGATAGTGAAGATCCAGACAACCCTTTAAATGTCCCAGGACATTATTATTTATGTTTTTATTTCATTTGATTGTAAATTTTTTTTTTAAATCGTGTTTTCCCGAAATTACATATTTTTTCCATATTTGACCCATTTTCTCAGGAACCATTAAAGATATTGGGATGACATTTTCTATGCTTATTTAGGTGACATATATGCATCTTTTAACACAGGGATTTATCAAAATAACATTTTTTATGAAAGTTATACGTTTAAATATAATATTTTCTACCTGTTTTTTGTAACGTACTATTTAAAAATCTATAAAATTATATTTAATTAGTACAAAGCCAAACCCTCTCATCAGTGTTACTAGTTAGAAGTCTTGAACATGTAGTAAAAATTTCAGCATAATACCTTTAGTAGTTTCTAAGAAAATGGGTCATGAAATAGGCTAATTTAACATGGGCGAGATAGGACTTACGGACTCCCCTTAACTAAAATTCATACTTAACATATTATTTTCATAAAAAAGACACTTTTAAACACCTTATTACTACTTATTAACCAACTTAAATGTTTATTTTATTATTTACAGGTCTGCATAGTTGTTTTGTTTACTGTAGGTTGTAGGAGACAAATTATAGGTATTTCAAAAGCAAAATAAAAGGATTAAAACATTAATATAGGTAAGATACGTGCTTTAAAATCCAAAAAAATACTCTTTCGGTACTGGCTGCAGTTACCCCATGCTCTGTGGCTCCACTTGCCCCATGACAAAAATTGATGAGGTAAGTGAGGCCACCGCCATATTTTTTTAATATGCATTACTGAGCGAAATGTCTCATACAGACTGAATCTATGTACTTACATAAAAACTACCAGAAACACTTACAACTTTTAGTCTAGGTCTTTGCAATCAGCGGTGAGAGTCATGCTAACTTCGCCTCCCTGGCACTTCCATTCGGTTGCGAAACGTGGTTTGTTTTTAAATGCGTAAAAAAAGTACGGTTTGTTCACTGAAAGTGATTATCAAAGTGAAATATGTTAGAAAACATCCTAAAAAAACATATGTTGCCATCATTTTACTGAAATAATTATTTCCAAGGCTATGGCACCACTGGCTTCACTTGGCCCACGACCCCACTTACCCCACTTCACCCTATATCTTGTGTTGCATAACAGGACAAATGTTTTGACATATGCAACCCTCTATGATTTTGGGGGCTAACAATTTCAAATGTAAAGGTAGGTCATCTAATACATCATTGTAAAGCTTAGAAGCAGAATGGTGAAAACTAGAGCTACGTATCTTGCTTCATTTCAAAGTAATGGGCAATCAAAGTTCTGGAAATTTTTGACATCATCTCTTTTAAATGCGACTAAAATGCTATCCCGGCTTGGAAAGATTTTTAGATTGTATTTGAATATTTGGAATCTAGTTTATAAAAACATTGAAAAAATTTTTTTTTTCTTAGTTTGTTTATACTTAGGTTATTTTGTGATAATCCTTAACTAACACTAAACATCTGGGAGACGGATGCGAAATTATAAACCTGCATATTACACCCTGCAAAAATATGCTGGTTTTTTGTTTCAAATATGCACGTCCCCCTACCTTTCAATTATGGTGTATTATGCTGTGAAGGTTACGTCTTTGTACCTTATTCAGTGCTCTCTCTATTGGTTTGTTTTACTCGAATGACATAGTTTTCCGTCACTGAGACATATCATGTTTTTTAAGTTATATTATTTTCGTCTTTCCCTCCTTTGAATTGTAATGTGTTCACTGTTGATGTATGCCGTGTAATTACATACATTTATTATTTTGTGCTAAGAATGGATGACTTTGATATATCTGGCCCGTCACATGGAAGAACTGCTGTGAATCTAGTGTCTGTAAATAAGGAAGGTTTTGAAAACACTCTTGAGGATTGGGTGTACGTGATTGAAGAACCCTCAGAACCGATCCTTAAGATAGTGTTAAGGATCCAAATTATCGAATTATTATTATCGATTACTTAAAACAAATTTTATTATGTGACAAACAGTTTAATATTCACTAAAAATCATCAAATGATTTATACTATTAAGTTGTATTTATTTATCTCAAATAACAAAAAGCGTCTCTCAGATTGTTAATTAAGTGATTTTGCAGCATGATGTTATAACTGTTAAAGGTTAGTAATCATTTTTCTGTCTAGAAAATGGAACTTGGCTTGGTGGTATAAGAACTATTGTTCTTCATTGGATGGGAGATGTTTACGATTGTATGACCGGCCATACTGAGCCCGTTACATTTAAGGATATAAGATTTTTCCTTTATACAAGGTAATCGTACATTTAATTCATTCAAATAGCCGAAGGTAGCCTTGAAAAAATTCTATAACTTTCTATAACTCTGTCATTTGTTTTTAGCAAACGTACAAAGTTACCCTTAAAGGCCTAGCTACGCACATAATATCTGGGCTGCGGTAATGGGCAAGACGTTGCAAAAACCAAAGCTGGCTGCAATTGGTATATGTCACACATTGCGGCATGGTAGTGCTTGCGGATGTAAACAAGAGTAAGGTATACAACTATTAGTGTTTTTCTGATGAAGAGGAAATGTTAGCCTTATTTCTTCTTATGAGAAAAACCAAGTAAGTGGAAGTAGGTCCACGAAATAAATTTTAAACAATTAGGCGAATATCACAGATTATCTTGAGAATTAGAGAATTTTGAAGATAAATATTCCATTTCCTTTCAAATGTTTTGTGAGTGTTTCAAAATGTTATATAATTTACTGGAACCGACTATCAATCAGCCCTTCCATAAACAAAGAATGCAACACACTAGAAACACAACTGGTCGCCGCCTGTCGCATCCTGGTTGAGGTCGTATTTGCTGACTGTGTGTGTGTGACAGAAATGCTGCAATAGTAGGAAACACTGATTGGCATCCTTGTTGCTGTGGTCACAGCCTGCATTCTGTGGCTTTAAATGTGTTACCCGGTACGTTAAGATGTATACCCAGACGCTTGTGGTAAGAGAGCGAAAGTAAAGCAAACAGTGGTTGGCCCGCTTCAAAGGTGCAATATGACTAGTTTGCTCTTTTGCAACTTATTACTACAACATTGAAGTAAAACACCCTCTGAACGGTGTACGTCGTAATACCCTTAAAAGTTACATCTTGGAGAAAACGTTTTACATATCTATAGAAAATAAATGCAAAGCTTTAAGTTTGTAGAGTTTCACCTGCGTTTAAATGGTAATTCAAAAATAGTGACCACTTCGTGGGGCACACTGTATTATAATATTTTTCTAAAATGGCCAAGTTCTGAAAATACTACCAAACTTCTGAAGTAGGTTCCTTACAAATAAGTAATGAAAATTGTTCATATACACATTGGTCATACAACTGTTTTCTCTCAATATATCTGCCATTTTGTATTCACACATTAAATCCACCAGTACTTTACTGTTGCTGTTAGCGCAAAATGACAGTTGGATGAATTCTAGTGCAACAAATTCCCTTAAGGATCAGTTCTAGTGCAAATAATTCTCTTAAGAATCAATTCTAGTATAACAAATTCTCTTTAGAATCAATTCTAGTGAAACAAATCCCTTAAGAAACAATTCTAGTATAACAAATTGTCTTTAGAATCAATTCTAGTGAAACAAATTCCCTTAAGAACCAATTCTAGTACAGTATAACAAATTCCTTTAACTACCAATTCTAGTTCAACAAATTCCCTTAAGAATCAATTTTAGTGCAAGTATTTCCCTTAAGAATCAATTGTACTTCAACAAATTCCCTTAAGAATCAATTCTAGTGCAACAAATTTCTTAAGGAATTATTCAAAGGCTATTGAATACAGTAAAATATGATTGCAGGTGGATCCTTCCACACAGAGCACATTCTAAATTGGCGAAAGTTTGTTTTTAAATTCTTGAACCTACTGTGAATATGTTTTAGTGTGTAAATATAAATAACTATAATGGTGTCTATTTTGTTACCAGGAAAAATCCAAACAAACCAGAAGAGCTTTTCTTGAAAGACGAATTGAAAACAAAAGATTTACAAACGACTACTGAGGATGGCAGTGATCTGCCGAAACCAGTTAAAGAATTAAACCTGAACGTTTGCAGCGATTCAGAAAGAAGGTTAAGTAAATATATTGATTTGGATAAATTATATTAACTTATTTTTATTTTATTGCTGTTGAAGAACCTCTCTCCATTGCCACTTTAGAGTCTGCTAATTATGATAATTCTTCTAATATTCATCCCATATTGTATACCATTGTCTATCTTTAGAAAGAATAGTAGGTTAAGTGAACACAAAAGAGGTTATTTAAAAAATCATTTATTGTCAGGTTTTGTCTTAATGTTATTTTTAAGATTCTCCGTGTCAATGCCAAAAGTAGGAAACAAAATGTTATGGAAATGATAGAAATTAAGAGAATATATTGTAAAGACTCCAGCGTTGTTAACAATCAGCTGTTGGCTGACCAATGACCATAAGTCTTCTATGCTTTTAATGTTTACCTGTTTTATTAGTTTATTAGCCAAGTAGTTCCTGTCAGAAATAGGTACTTATAAGTGCCCGTACTTGGGACAGTTTTCAGTTTTATACTCCAATAGAAATATTTAAAAAAATAGGTGGGGCGTAAGAAAATATACAAAAACTATGGTCTACCTTAGTACTTTTTGAATTAGTAATAACATTTTCAATATATTTTTCACAAAGTAAATTTAAAAAATAAAATGTTGGTGTCCCAAGTTAGGAGATACCTTCCCTAACTTTTGACAGTGTATGTTTTGCCTGCTATCCATTAGAACCCCTTTAGAACCCCTTTAATTATACTTGGGACACTAACAATCATTTTTTACTATTCTCAACACACAAACCTATAAAGGAATACATTTTTACACATTTTCATAAACAAAAATCCCTTTTTTTAGAAAAAAGTCGGTAGTCTATTTATCAAACAACCTTAATAGACAGTTAACATTCTTAACAATAAACTACAAAATGGCACTTTATAAGCAAAACATGTATCATCCTCTCAATCTACTAAGTGGTTCAACAACTCGTTTGATTCGATGAAGCTCGACATCCTCTTCCACATCTTCAACATTTGGAAAAAACAAAAATCTCTTGCGATCCTTTATAATTTCGCATGAGCTGATTTTAAAGGTGGCATTAGCCTTTCTTAAAGTTTTACCTACAAACTCTTTTTTAGTTTCGTTCTTTTCTACCTTCATCATAGGTAAACAAAACCACAACAAAATCATTTTCTTTGATGGAGACATTAGGCTGTATTTGACTGTGTCCCAAGTTGCTTTTTATATGTTCATTTTTATATAAAGAGAATATTTGTTTTTCAAACATTAAAAAAGTGACAGTTCTTCTTACCAAACATAATAGACCAAAGAAAAAATGTTTTAGCGTTCTCTAGAACTTACCAAGAATGCCCTGTCCACTTAAAGTTATTCAGTCAAAATAAATGACTGTTTTTTGTGTAACAATCAAAGTATATAATTTTGCCAAAAGAACTATCCCAGAATGTTTATTTTCACTGTAGTTTAAGTATTAGCCATCCATCTATCAATTCATACCACTTTTATAGCAACAATAGAAAACATCAGGTTAGCCAACCATAAAAAGTGAAAAGTCCCAATTTGTACCAAGTTGGGCTACTGTCCCGAGAATGGGTACTTGACGGTATAAATTGTTTGATTTTCAATACTTTCCTCCGTCTGTGTTCTTCTAATAATGTTTCTCCTTATGTACAAATTTCGATGACATGGTCATCATCCTTAGAGGGTTTTAACACTACTCGATCAATCAAACATATATACTGCCGATTTCGTATGTGTGACCGATTTGTGTTGGCCGTAGCGATTGTGACCGAATAGTAGCGATCGTGACCGCGTTGTAGCAATCGTAACTGTGCGGTAGTGATCGGGGCCGTTTTGATAATGATTTAAATTTGTGATTACAAAATGCTGGAAGACAAGTTGCTGTCGCATCGGGGATTGATGAATTTAATTTGTACCGCGGCTAGAATTAATTCGGCGACAACAAGTATTACAAAAATAAAATAAAAGTTTGGTTTCTGTCTCGGCCCAGATAAGGACCGTATGTGGGACAGAATGTGCCTGAAGGGCGTTTTAATTTACCTTTGAAACTTGGACCTAAAAAGGACCATTTAGTGCCAGATAGGCCAACGTTCGAACGAATTGAATTTTTAAACTCTTTTGGGCCCTGAAAAGGGCCGCTTGGTTCTTTGTGAAGAAGTCCTAGTCTTTTTGGGACCTAGGAGCTTCTGTTCCTACTGTCGCTGAAGGCGCGGGTGTGGCGTACGCGGGTGCTGCTGAAGGCGGCAGGCTAATAAGTTGAGGCTTGTGCCAAAAGAAAACTATAGGCGGTGCGCTGAGGTGGCGCAGTTGAAAATACTTCCTCAAAAAGTCCGGGTTAAGCCCGTCGATGTGCGCTGGACTCGGTCCGTCGGTGGTTCGACGCAAAGGGGGAAATTTAGCCTGCGACGTATTGATGGGTTCAGGTGAAGCCTGCGTTGGAATGCTTGTACCGCGGCGAAGTTGTTTGAGACGCTTGACGACGTGGCGCTGCGCGAATTTGCTGCGGTAGGTCGGTGCTGGCATGAAGTGCTAGAAGAATTGATTGCAGGTGAAGCCTGTGAACGCTGCGCTGTCGTAGTTCATTGCGAGGAACGCAGTAGCCCTGAATAGTGCTCGGAAGCACTACCCGTTCACCAAGACGACTGCAATGCCTTGGATCGGCGAGACTACCTTGTTTGAAGCGGCCCTGAGAAGGACCGTGTAATGCTTGAAGAGCGTAGAGTTGTATCGGGTGACACGTAGCCGGAGCTACGGCGGAGGTTCTAGCCGGACTAGCCTCTTTTCCGCGAACGGGTCTTCTCAGTGTCTGCTGTCCAGTTGCGCTGGTGTTGTCTCGATGGTATTGAATTAAAAGAACCAGTATTTGAATTATAAAATCGTTTATTGAGTTGAACTTTTTGGCCCTAACAAGTCGGCAGTACTTCCTCCTCAGTTCGCTTAATTCTTTGGCAGTAACTCTCTCTATGCCTCACTTCTCTCGGCGGTTTGTTGGCGTGGCACTTGTCCGGCCAATTCTCCCGTAGTTAGGCACTATTCTGGCCAACGTGTTGGTCCAAGGTCTGTAGCTCGGTTGTCAATCTCGTGTTTGCTGGCGGAGTGAGGTTCACTCGATGTTCGCCTGCGGAGTCCAGGTAGGATCCGTTCCAGTTGACGAGTTCAATTCCCTTGGCAGCGTCCAGGTAGGAGTTGTTGTTCGCTTGATGAAGTTCGTTTGATGTGTTCGCTTGGTGTGGTGGTGATCGAAGACAACCTTTTGGACTATTTCATATATACAGTTCTCCAGCGAAAAGCCTAGCAAATTGGCAAGACCGTAGTCTTGGTGGAAGAAGGCATCTGTTTAATAACAAACAAAGACAGCATCTGTTTAGTATCAACGTGGAATAATGTTGCCGAGTTCCGAACCACTGTAAAGATGATGTTTGTTGGCGTGTTCTTAAGTTGGCGGTTGCAAGTTCTTAAGTTCGTATGGGGACTTAGAATATTTTCGTCAGAAGTTTCGCGGGAGATTGTAACTTTGTCGGACGTAGTGCGATGAACGCCGAGAAAGTTTGAAGTCGTTGTTTCGGCCGTTTGAGAGTTACTATATTTAGTTTTTGTTCGGCAAACGTTTCTACGGTTGCCACTAAATATATAACGTGACCGGGGAACTGAATTTACTAGAGAATTATTGAGATATTACGATAGATGTTTCGCGGGAGATTACCGAACAACTTTTCCGTAAGACAAGGTCTTGTCGGCGGGGAGAAGTTTTACGGTAGAAGTGAAGGAGCCTTTCGCAGTGATGTCGCAGTGTCCTTGGCGGGTGAACGTGTCGACGTATCCCAGACATCTGCAGTGTGTAGTCGGAACGGTCCTTGAGAAAGTTGTGGGGCAATAATGCTAGTATCTTTCTCGGAAGATGAGGTGTCAACTTCCGAGGAAAGCAAACGTAGATTATAGAAGATTGCCGGCCGATATCGTCGTGTCCTTGGCGGTTGAACATGCCTACGTTCGCCAGACAGATAATATACCGACCGACCGGGGACGTAATAGAGTGAAGCTCTGAGGACGTTTAGGCGAGTTTTCCCGTAAAAGGCATTTACGGGAAAATCGCAAGTCGCTGAATGAAGTAGGCCCTTTTAAGGGCGAAGAAGTTGCTCGGTGATTTGAACTTTGATTTTCCGCTGGACTGTGTATACGATGCCGGGGAATCTTACGAAGAATTTATTTATTGAAAATATAAGTAGTTCCGCTACGACAAAGTAAAATAGTCATTTTGATAGCTAAAATAAACAATGGATGGTGTAAGCAGCTTTTAATGTTGAAATAAACAAAGCAAACGAAAAATCATAACAAAGTACTGATTAGCTATAATAATGTAATATTAAAAACAAAGCAAAGTAACTTTTTGAATTAATATGTATAACAGCACAATCTTTAACAACAAAATCTTTAATAATTATTCCAGATAAAACATAAACAAAGGATATAACTACTAAAAGTGGTAAATAAACAAAACGGTCATGTAATATCACGTAGGTCACGCTACCGATTTGTACGTGACCGCTTTGTAATTGTCAAGTAAAACTCAGTGAATTACCATTAATAGGAAACATAGGTTTGTCTTATTGAGTTTAGGTCATGCAGTTAAGGTACTCTTATTACTTACCTTAAATATAAGTGATTTTTCGATGAATTTAACAAATTGAAACTATTTCAACTAACCTGGCACAAGGTTCACTAATAAACTTCCAACAGACTACCAATTCTATCGCGAACGATAACGTAAAGGTTTATACTTTAGGCGGTCTTTACTCAGCTGTTTTAGGGACAAGTGTTGAATAAGAAAAAAAATCATGGTTATCTTGTCCTTTGCTCGAATATTGGTTACCGTATGTATTAATCACCACATAATCTAAACGTTTATTCTATGCCGTGATTATCGATCTCCTTGTTTGTTTATTTGTTATTCAACATTTAAGATAGCTGGTCGAGGGTAGTGACCGATTTTTATTTCTCAGAAAGGAAACATAATTTTTTATCATGCAACTTGTTTACTGAGAAGGAAAAAAGTGTTTCAGAAATATAAAAATTTATTTTTGTCATAAAATATAAAAAAACAAATTTTTATAAAGGGACTAAAATTGTTCTATTTTGTGACTTTGACCCATATATATATATATATATGTGTATATTTAACATGTTCATGAATACATTTTGTTCTAGGAGTACTCAGTACCATGGCAAGAGCATCAAGCCAACTACTGTAAAAGTTGTGATGAGCACTCGAGCAGCAAATGCTGCAACTGATGAACACATGAGAGATGAACAAAGAAAGAAAAATGTAAGGTAACCAAGTTTGTACTGTAGTATAACATGTAATTACATCAGATAGAACAGAGAAAACTGAAATCCTTACATAGTAAAATACAAACAAAATCAGTTATATTTATATTATATTTTATTACCTTAGCAGTTATATTTTGTTATCTTAGTAAACAGTTAAATTTTAGTTTTAAAATAAATTATTTATGTTAACGATTTGTTGTCATCAATATGTGTAAACAGTTTGTCATCTATTCAGTTTGCCGATGACAATCTTTTAGTTACAAAGAAAATTCAGTTGAAAATTTAGAACACAAGTCAGTGCAACAGTTCAATACTTTGAAGAAAATATGCTAATAATTTGTTTGATTGTTCTACTGCTATGGTAATTTCAGTTAAAATCAGCTGTCATATGCTAATAATTGCTTTTAAAAACAGCCTTAGACAGTTGATGTTGTTTGGATCATTCCTCCCTGAGGAGGAGTTTCAGTGGTGATTATTGTTGTTCGGTGTGATCTCCTGATTATGTGACAGGCAGTGGCCCATGGAAGTCACTTCTTAATTTTCTAATACGATAGATAGCAATGCCCAATTGATGATTATAAATCAATTTTAACTGGCAGACGGCATACAAGCTATCCTATAAGGATTTGTTTTTCCTTTTAAAACTACTGAACTCTTAAAATAATTGGGTATGATTTGAATGAATTAAATTTCAATTGTTTTACAGATAAACGCTTTAGTTTAGCACACATTCATTTTGAAGTGTTAATGGTTATATTGAAAAACCAAACATTGGTGTTTGTTTACAGGAAGAAGCAAAAATCAAAAGTTGAAAGAACACACAATATGGACCCACATGGCAAACGTTTTGAACATGCTAAGAAGAAACAAGTAAGGTATGTTCAGAGACTTGTGTTTTAAAGATAAAATTTAAGTTTTTTCAATTATTTTTATAAAAGTGTTAGGAATTGACAAGTGGAGAGAGACAAGCATATAGGAAATTATGGCTGTTTGCTACCTATTAATCAGTTTATTCAATTTATCTGACTTCATACTTTGTAACAATTTGTAGTTATGTTTTTTAAATTAGATATGTATTTAGAAGAAGGCCTCAGTCATGTTGGTTCTTTTTATTATAACTTCTGTTATTCATAAACTTAATAATTCAATAACAAATCATTCGCTTTGCGAGTATGCACCTCGACCCTGCGGTCTTGGATTATGACTGCTTCGCTTCGTTCTCAGTGGACAAACTAGCGAGTTTGCATCGTGGCGGTCGGCCTCGAATTAGAAGCTATCGCCCACGAGGATTTGAACCGGGTACTTTTATGGAATTTTATGATTTGATCGATTTTTGGGGAACCAGAAGAGCTATAAGGTCCTTTGAAAAAACAAAATGTGCAGCATAATCTCCTATATTTATTTTTTTAGATAAGACCTCACAAAAATTTCATTCTAGTACGTAGAAATCTCAAAAAATATTTTACTTCCGGTCGAAAAACGTGCTTCCGGATGTTGGATTTTTTGGTTAAAGAACTTGTGCAAGCGTCTTAGAAAACTAATGTTTATAGCAAATCAGACGAAAAATGCGGTTAGAGTACGAACACATAAATACATAATATATTATATACCGGTAATATATAATATTTAGTAACACTCCAAAACGTGTTCTGGGGGACATGATCTGTGCTCATATACCTCTTTTGACCTTAGGTCTAACCATAAGAGTCACTGAAATAGCTCCTATGGAAATTAGCTAATAATTAATTTAAATTTAGAAATTATTTACCATCTTAGTTTTGAGGTTATGGCTAGTATGGATCCTTCACCTTTATTAAAAAGAAATAAAAAATATCTGTGTGGAAGTAGCAAAGGGGTTAACGTGCAAAGCTAGTAGTGTACCTTAGTTAAGTGTAAACGTATGTTTGTGATTTTATGTCAACATTACAGGAGAGTATATTTTATATATGTGATATGTTATTTGATTTTAGAAAAAAACAGAAAGATAGACGGGCTTCAAGTGGAAAACACCAATCAGAGAATTGCTCTAAACATGATAGAAAACATGATAAACATGGAAGGAAGGATCGTGTAAGGTATTGTTTTAAATTTTTTAAAATTTGTATTTTATTTAAAAAATACTAAGGTAACATGAATTAATCATTATGGTTTGTTCTGCCCGTATTGTAGTTGGTTTTGCCTATGTATTACCTGTGTCCAGTAGGTGATTCACAAATTGGATTTGCTTGTACCATATTTCCAGCTATATTATATGTTCTTTTATCTAGTTTTTAATTGGTCTTCCAGATTGTCCTACGTAGGCTACTCCTATGCACAACACTTTTGTCTATTTTTTAAATCTTATTTGTTTAAAATTAATTTTCTTAAATCAAACTACAATAAAAGGCAGGTTTAGATTTAGATTTTTTCTCTTTAACTCTAGATATGTTTGACTGCTCAATTGAGCAGTCATAGCGCTTGGCTTTGGTCCAACACTACTCGATTGACAACGTTACTTTGTATTGAATATTTCACACACTAAAAATTATCCAATCGCAATAAAACAAAAACCGTTGGAAAGGTAATGATTTAAACTTTAATTTTTGTATTTACAAATTTTGTTTAAAATGTATACTTACATAAGTAGTCATCGTTTTAAAATTGTAGTTTTCTGAAAACCTAATGTCGTGCGAATAAAACCCAAAGAAGTGACTCAGCTTTATCAATTCTATCAAGTTCAATACCGCTCGACAGAAATATTTTGAAAATAATATAAAGATACAATTGGATTCATCAAGATTTGAACTTTCTAAAACTGCCTTACAATCAGACGTCACTCTTATAGTTTCGAAACTATAAAGGTTTTTGTAAACTCTTGCAATTGGACAGTTTTCACCAATGAAACAGCACATTTTGCATTATTTTGAGATATCTGTTACAATTCTATATGTTTCTATAGATAAATTTACATCGTTTTGATCGTTGATTTTTACATCGTTGATATCCTACACGATCCTTCCTTGTATGTTTATCATGTTTTGAATAATTCTCTGATTCATGTTTTCCACTTGAAGCCTGTCTATTTTTTTGTTTTTTTCTAAAATCAAATAACATATCACACATATAAAATATACTCTCCTGTGTTGTTTAACCCTAGAACCGGCAGTTTTAACAAAAATGGATTTTTTGGTGTGTGCAAGCATTTATTAAAAAAATCGCCAAAAATAGTAAATGAACCCCAATCTAAAAGTGTTCCATAGCTTTTTTGTAGAAAAAGGTTCAACAAATTTATATATGCCAGTAAAAAAGATGATAGATGTAAAATTTACAAAGTTATTAGCTTAAGAAACAAAAAATATTCAGTTACGAAAAATAAAAGTTCAACTTTAAGTCTACATAAAAAGTAGTAAACATTTTTTGTAATTTTTTCCATAAATGTAAAAATGTTTTGTAATTTAGTTCTAAATAGAACTGTATAAAAACATTTAACATTTTCAAATTTCTTATTTTGAAAACACGAGTTTTTATGTTCTTACTACAAGTTTGCTATCAAAAGTATGCCAAGTTAGAAACGTAATTTACTAATATATGCTTTGCCAAAAAATGAAATATTATTATAACAAAGTATAGAGAATAAATCAAAGAACAGAACTGTATACTTGTAAATTATCTTTTCATAACAGTGTTTGACTTAGAATTATTTGAATAACTAAAGTTAGAAAAATATAGAAAACTCTCGTCTGTACAAGATGCGCGCGCAAACTCCTATGTCTAGCCATGTTGTAAAAGTCCGTTAGGCTTTAGATTCGAACGTTAGATGAGACCGTATTAGCAGTCACTTTCCCACGGTCCTACACAATAAACTGTTCAAATATAGCATATTTGGAAAGTTAGCTTGAAGCATTATGTTTACAAAGATACCAAAATATCTCTAAAAAACTATTGAGGTCACACAGATATCACGTGAAATAAATAACGCTGTTTATTGGTTGGAAAACTGACCAATTGCAAGGGTCTACAAAACCCCTTACAACTTCAGAACTATTTGTCCGATTTTTGATTGGATGGAAGTTTTGGATAGGGGAAATTGTAACTAAGAAAACCTACTGGGCGGGCTTTATAAATTGACGAAAGTTGAGTTATTTCGTTATGTTTTGTATGAATTTTCGGGCGCCGATTGATTTGTAGAAAACTAATAAACTGCAACGATGATTACGTATGTAAATATACGTTTTAGAAAGAAATTGTAAATACAAAAATTAAAGTTTGAAACATTACCTTTCCAATGGTGTTTGTCTTTTTGAGATTGGAAGATTTTTAGTGGGTCAAATATTCAATACAATCACTCGTTACAAATGTGTTGGAGTGATGGTACATTATGTACCGTCTGCCGATTCTAGGGTTAATTAAAATCACATCAAACTTCAATCTTTTGTTTGGTATAAAGTAAACTAGATTTTACTGGTTATATGTTATTCATACAGCAGTGGAAAGTAGACTTTCGTTGAACTCAAACCATCGCATGAGATCGCAACATAAGTCTGTTTCCCACGCTGATCCAACGGTAATTTTGTATTCTCTTTATCCGCGTGAGGTTTGGACAGTTTATTCTAATTTTGTGGAACAAGTAATACCATGTGAAACAGTATACATAATGAGAGTTTACAAGTATACGGATAAATTCTATGATTCATTCTCTACACTTTCTTATAATAATATTTCATATTTGGGCAAGCGATATATTCCTAAATTACTATTCAAACTAGGCCTAGTTTTGTTGGGAGTCTTGTAGTAGGAACATAAAAACTGGTGTTTTCAAAATAAGAAATTTAAAATTGATAAATATTTTAATACATTTCTATTCAGCAAATTTGAAAAAATAACAAAAAATGTTTACTACTTTTTATGTAGGCCTAAAGATGAACTTTTTCCTTTCGTTACTGAACGCTGAAAATTGGTACTAGGGGGTTTTTGGGGGGGCTGATAACATTTCTGACCATGCGAAATGCCTCAGGGCACGGGGGGGGGGGGGGGGGGCTCTGGGGGTGCAAAATTTGTGAAGTTGCGACAGAGACTTGAAAATTTCCTCTCAGGGGTTTTTAGAGGCGCTGATCTCATTTCTGACCATACGAAATGCTCCCGGTGCACCATGGTCAGAAATGTTATCAGCGCCCCCAAAAACCCCCTAGTACCAATTTTCGCGGCTTTTTATTAATTTTTAGAGGTTTCAAAAATGTTATGCACTTTATGCACCCCGCGATGCATTTCCGCTTTCTCCGGAAACTGGTGTCATATGTAATACGGAACTGTTTGCAAACATGTTTGTAAGTGTGGACTAGGCTTTAAGCCTACATAAAAAGTAGTAAACATTTTTTGTAATTTGGTTCATAAATGTAAAAAAGTTTTGTAATTTAAATCTGAATAGAAATACACCAGTTTTTATGTTCCTACTACAAAACTACTAACAAAACTAGGCCTAGTTTGATTAGTAATTTAGGAATATATCCTTTGCTTAAAAATTAAATATGATAAGAAAGTGTAGAGAATAAATCAAAGAATTGAACTGTATACTTGTAAATTATTATTATTTCATAAAAGTATTTGACTTAGCTATATTTGAATCACAAAATGAGATCAAACAAATGAAACCTCGTGCAGATAAAGGAAATACAAAATTACCATTGGGATCAGCGTGGGAACAGCCTTACTTTGCGTTCAAGCGGTGGTTTGAATTCTACAAAAGTCTGTAGTTCCCACTGCTGTATGAATAACATATAACCAGTAGGCTAAAACCTAGTTTACTTTACACCAAACTAAAGATCAAAGTTTTCCCTACAAAACGGTATCAAGATATAAATAGAAATACAACCAATTGTAAGCGATATCTCAAATGCAAAATGTGCTGTTTCATTGGTTGAAAACTGTCCAATTGCAAGGGTTTACAAAAACCTTTATATTTCCGAAACTATAAGAGTGACGTCTGATTGGAAGGCAGTTTTAGAAAGTTCAAATCTTGACGAATCTAATGGTATCTGTATATTATTGTCAAAATATTTCTGTCAAGCGGTATTGAGCTTGATAGAAGTGACAAAATTGAGTAATTTCTTTGGGTTTTATTATCGCGACATTAGGTTTTCAGAAAACTACAATTTTAAAACGATGATTACGTAAGTATACGTTTTAGAAAAAAATTGTAAATACAAAAATTAAAGTTTAAATTATTCCCTTACCAATGGTTTTTGTTTTATTGTGATTAGATGTTTTTTAGTTTGTGAAATATTCAATACAAGTTGAGTTGTCGCAGACTACTCAATTCACTATGGCAGTGCGTTCAGACCAACACAAAATAATCTGAGTGGTCTTTAATCTGTAGGGTTAAAAAAAAAAAATGGTGAAATGATCATTTGTAAGCATCCTACTAACAGGGTGTTCTGTTCGTGAAATCTCAAATAGCTCACTCCGTCTATAAATCTACATGTTTTAGTCTATATGTTTTAGTTTTGAAGATAGCAAGAATTATATTAAAAGAGTGTTATTAATTTTGTACACTTATGGTTTTAGTGTGTGAGGTAATAATGAAAGTTAAATTTCCAGACAAAATTGCTCAAGGAAGAACGATTTTGTTGGTCTGAATCCGGCCAAATCTATTTACTCAAAGTTTTTCAATGTCTTGCTTCCGACTAAAATCATTATCCACGGTTACAGGCAGTCGTACTTAGACGACAATATGGTGGACATAAGAGAAGGTAAATTTAGATTTAATTATTAATTTGTAGTACAGGTTATAATTGTTTTGTTTTATTTTTAACAATAGAGTAATACCCTGAACCTAAGCGATAGGTGGTACCGACCGATAACCATAAGTTGAACTGTCATAAGTCGGGGTACAATTTTACATATAAATTATGTTTAATTGGGATCTAGAAAAAAATAATTTAGAAAAAATGTGTAATCGTAGAGAATACAGTACAACAAATTATATTACATATTATGAATTGCAAAACAATTCATCTTGTTTGCAAAACAATCAATTCTACTTCTTTTGGATGACATAGTAGAGTCTATCAAATATCCGTAGATATAATGAACACACAATATAAAATACAATAACACAAAATAAATTTTAAATACTTACACTAATATACAATATACAATTTGTAGTTATGCGCTGACCATGACGTAAGCTAAACTGTACTGAACACTAGTGCGGGGGGAATGGGGAATTGAGTTGTGAGCGGCGCTCAAGGACTAATCGAATCGGAAGATTAAAAAATTCCATAACTTTGGATCCGTGTAAGATGGGATGGCGTAAGTCGGGGTAGCGTAAGTCGGGGTAGTGTAAATCTGGGTATTACTGTACACTGATAAAACAAAGTCCTGAAAAATTCTGAATGATTTTCTATATTTTGCTACATCCATGTCCTCCAGTGGCATCAAAAGGATGAAGCGGATAAACATTTTACAAAAGAAGAAGGTCACGTTGGAAGAATTTAATGATGTCATGAAACCAAATTAAATGATGTTTTTTTGCTTTACCAAATTAATTGACCACCCTGTACACTTACAATAAACAGTTGTACAGCCATAAATACATTATAGACATACATTATGTTAGGTACTAGACCTAATATAAGAATAATAATAATAATAATAATGTTAGGTAATATCACTTATAAGAATAATTTTCAAACAAAATTTTTGAATTTATTGAAATTAGCAAAAATACTTGGTAATTTCCAAGTTATGTTTCCTTTTTTTAAAACACTGAAGACAGCATCATCTCTAAATTTTTCTTTTAAAGTATAAAAAAAAGGTTGTCTATTAATCAGCTTTGTTGAACGTAAATCATTATATAAACGTAATACTGAAAATAATATAAACACTTTACTTGTTCAAAACCTATGTAATATTATGTTTAATAAAGGTTCTTGGATGAAAACTTAAAATTTGAATATTTTCTCTACCCTTTTCAAAGAACTTTCTTAATTCAAATTTTTTGACAATTCAAACTTTTTTACTGGTCTCTTGAGGTTTGAATTATCCAAGTTCCACTGTACTTTCAAAACTGTCCGAACTCAAATTCAACTTTAAGAAAACAGCGTATTTCATGTTTGGATCATAATTTTATTAAAATCAAGGCAATATTGTATGTTTATACATATATAAAGAAGAAGTGAATGTTATGTATAGGTTAGCGATTTAAGAGAAAACAATTGTGCATGTTGAAAATAGTATCGGATCGATTGATGTCGACGAGTGAAAGCAATGCGTAATAATGGCGATATATCGAATGCCTCGATATCTAGTCAGTGATGGATTTATATAATACGATATAAAGTGAATATTTAAAATTGAAATCAATTTTTAAAACAATTTTAAACACTAAGTAAGCACAAAATGTTATAATATTGAAAGAAGTGACAGTAAATTAAAAACTATAGTCAAAATAATAATATTTATACAAACTCAATGCCTGAAGGTAATATACAACGGGTGGCAGTGACCTATAGTAGCCCGGGATTGTTGAAAAATGGAACACTAATTTTAAAAGTACACCTCAAGAAGTCCAGAGATCAATTATTTCGTTGTTTGAACAATTTAAGTTAAAAAGAACAATTTAGAACAGTAGCACTTGGAACATACAAGAAATATGAATGGCTATTCTAATAAAATGAATTAACATGTAATAAGAAATATTGATTTCAATAGAAGCCAATTATAGGTAATGTTGAGCCTAAATTTTCAAACAGACTTTGCAAATTCAATTTAAACATTTCTTAATCAAATTTTTTTATATTTAAAATTATCTTGAACATATAATAACTGTATAAACATGTCTTTTTGTGATTTCCTATGTCTGTATTGTTAAAATAAGTAGCCTATAGTAGTACTATTTACTTTGTTTCAAAAATTTAAGTTGCTAAATAATATTGCACATTTAATAAAAGCCAGAATTCGAAGACCCGAGAGTAAAGAGTTATAATTATTTACAAAGTATAAGATAATGCAATTGCTAATTTTTGTAATATGTGCTCTAGAAAAGCTACCAACAGTAAACTGTAAGAACATATAATTAAGTTAAATAAATCTACCTTTGTTCACTAAAGGAAGTTATTATTTGAATAATTTAAGATAAAATCATTAAGTAAGCTCTTTTCAAAAGGTAAAATAAAATTAACATACTTTAAAACATTTATAACACGTGAGTGTTGTAAATGTTGTTTTATTTTGTTTATTTCTACTGTGCCAATTCCAATAGAATAAAATAAAATTTGTATTTGCCCCAATATGGATTAACTACTATTCTAATTTATTTTCAGCTTACTTAAATAAAGCCCCGTTCAACGTAATCATGGTGGACTTTTCGTCGCTGTCTCACTCGCCATGTTATCCTATGGTCGCCAGGCAGTCGAAGACTATGGGCATTATCATAAGCCATTTTATAGAACAATTGGCTCAAGGAGGCATAGATATGGCTACAGTGCATGTAATCGGGTTCAGTATTGGAGCGCAGATAGCTGGTTTTGCCGGCGCTGCGTTGGAGACAGGAGATGTTTATCGAGTCACAGGTAGGTAGATTTTTTGTCTGTTTTACATTATGAAACTCTACTGATAGTATGAGAGTTTTCTCACATCAAAAGAAAATTTATGCGTAATGGTTCGAGATACTGTATTAGTCTGGGTAGGCCAATTAAAACAGTTTAAAATACTGCCACTACCTTGTGAATTTCTTTATTTTAAAAAAAATTTCTAAGATGGAGGAGTAAAAATAAAATTTACGAAATCGATTTGGAAGCAATTTTTTAGGTCAAGCACTTTGAAATAAACATTTTTTGTCTCTTGAAATTTTTCAAAAAACTCTTCCTTTTTAAGATATTAGCAACTTTATGTTGATTTATTTCGACACGTTTAGGGCCGCCATTTTGTTTAGGGTGAACCTTTTGAAGTCGGATTTGCGGCATTGTATTCTACTAAATTAGACCTTTAATTTGATGTACAACTCGAACCACGCTCTCATTTAAGATTTTCTTCTGACTCCTTGTGGGCCGTCCCCCCGAAGTGGTAGCGGCTCATTGAAATTGTGGTAAAATAGTGTTTTATGCCCAGTAACAGTGTACCAAGTTATAGAGTTTCATCTGTAACGGTTAAAAAAATATTATCCCGTTCCGGGACTTTTCACCACCCCTGATATACCCATTCTTAAGGAAATCTGCAAGTTAAAGTAATATCTACTAAAATTTAAATTCATCTGGACTTATGTTCAAAATTTGAACATTAATAATATTTGAACAGTGATTAATAAACCTGAACAAACATTCAGATTTTGTTGTACCATTTTTGAACTTTAATTTTCTAGTTGTAAGATTTTCATTTTGTTTAGATTTAAGTTGTACATATATTTTAAAAATTTGCATATTTAATAACCACCAACCCCATACCCGAGATAAAAGAGCTCAAATTAAGTAATATAGAATAAAATTGTTGCATTAAAATAATTATACATTGTGCTCAAGGCTTAAAGGAAATATTTGTAATGAAGAGTACCGGTAACAGACATTAAAATAAATAGAATTGAAATCCAATATAAATTAAAAAAACAGTGGATTCATTTATAATATTAGGTAATTTAAGATATTTAAATACAATCAACCTTGTGTTATAAATTAACTTCAAACTTAATGGCTTGAATTAAAGTCTTTATAAATTAATTAAGAGCATTTTATTTATAAATTAATTAGTTAAAAAGAAAGAGTCTGTTTATTATAAGGTACACCTAAGCCACTTTGAATACTTAACATAATTTTTCTAAATTTTGAGTTTAGTCTCATGTCACCAGAGTAAAGATTTATGTAAATTTATCATTTCCCGTAAAAAAGCTTTGGAAAACGTTATGAAATTTCAATATAAAAAAAAATGTATATCCTTCATCATTCAACTCATCTCATGCATATCATTAGTTTTATGAAACTAAAAAAAACAGAAAACACAAATGTCCTAAATCAAAGACAACGTTGGCGATTGGAAATTTAATTATCTATATCTCTCTATTTCATATTATTTTTTCTGCAACGCGATGTAAGGGGTCAACAATGTAAAACACCTGTAATAGTTGTAAGATCTCCAACTTCCCAAAGTATAAAATAATATAGAATAGGACCATAAGTCAATTTCAATACGAGAGAGCATTTTTATTTTTGAATTTAACTTAATTTATATTACAAATTTTTTTTAGAAAGAGAGCTTAATAATTAGAAGCATTTTAACGTAAAGGAAATAAATATAAAAGGGCAGACAATTTTAAAGTACATTTCAGTAGAATAAAAATAAAAGGCAGACAATTATTAAAATCAATTATATTAAATTTAAATGTAGGGTTTGAGAAAATGGACAGTCTATGTACTAACGCCAAGACGAGGAAATTATACGAGTTTTAAGACGCAGTTAGAAAAGCAGCGTCTACCAGTCTAGACGAGATAAGAAGCGAACACCTGCAAGCCAATTCCTGGAGAAACGGTCTACGTGCGTTTTCACATGCCAGATCCACAGGGAATGCTTTGGTAAGCAACCAACGAATCTGACGAAATTGAACATCTGTGTGTCGTCAGACGTTTTCTGATTGGTGGAGAAGAAAGAGACGCCGGCTGAATGCAGCGGTGGGAAAGGACGCTAGAGGACTTTCCAACGAGAGACCAAGCAATCAACATCGCTTGAAGTGTTGCGCGTTGCGCTTTGAGTAACAGTTTAATAATGTAACATTTATTGTTAATCTACAAGTACAAAGTAGTATCTCATCGTAAAATGGTGTATAGTGCGATCGCTTAAAATAATGTGACAGTAAATCGGACACGACTATGAAATAGGCTACGAAAGTTTTGCGCTTGCGAGTGGGGTTTTCTTTCTTTTTAAAATTAATAAGTTTGTGGTCTGCTTTTCGTAAGTACAGTGCACTTAAAATTCTTTTTTATAAATCACCAGCTCTCTTTAAAATTTATAATCTATAATTTGTATGTATTTGAATTTATTTTTCTTTGCTGTATATTATAAGATATTAATAAATGTCAAAGGTCATTTCTAAATCGTCTGCTTTGCTTGGCCTGATCTGATCCTCTTCACCATTTTTCATTCAGGTCATTGAATTCACAACCCGAGATAGAAAAATTAATAGAGTCTTGCAAATCAAATCAAGTTTATATAATTTGTTTGTTTTTTTTTTTATTTGTAAGCTGAGCATCTTACATAGTTTTGCTTTAACACTTTCAGTGCTGAGCGCGGTTAAACCCGCAAAACTTATTCTTCCCTGTGACTGGGCACTGTTTTAACGCACCCATCCTATTCACTTTACATTGGAAAAGAGGAGGTTCAGCCATTGTCTAGAGCGATTTGTTTGACCTGAGTAGTTGGTAGGAACCTTTCTAAGAGTCCAGGTCCAGTAGCCTAGGAAAATAGCGACTACAAAACTTACGATTGTTCAAATTGGGTGCCATCTTGCTTGTCATTCATAAGAAGACCCTCTTATGCCGTAGCACTGAAAGTGAGGGATTTAACCGCACTCAGCACACACTCACGGAATTTAACATGGAAAGTATGCACGTACACAAAGTAGCTGGTACTGCTAGTATTTAATAAATCAATCTTGTCTTGATGTTTACAGGATTAGACCCAGCTTCTCCTATGTATTCCGGGGGTCCTTATTCAAGTCTGGATGCATCTGATGCTACATTTGTTGATGTTATACACACAGCAGCTGGCTTGATAGGAGAGACTATTCCGATGGGTCATGCAGACTTCTATCCCAACGGCGGGTGCCAACAACCTGGCTGCGAATTTACAGGTTTGCTCGATTGATTGAATTTATATTAGCGTAGAGGACATTTAGAACAAAAAAACAAAACTCAAAATTATAATTCATTTGCCTGTAAGTGGTGGATATATTTCACTCAAACAATGAAGGTTTCATTATTGATATTTAAAAATGCATACTGATCCGCATATATTTTATTAATTATTAGAACATATAAGTCTTAGCGACTTAGACAACCAACATGTCGCAACGGTTAATTGGCTTATTGCAAAGGCAACAATTAGTGAAATTAATTAAAATTAATTAGAGAAAGTTAATTAATTAGTTAGAGAATAAAAAGGGGTAAAATTCGCCCAAATTAAGAATGATAAAGATTAAAAAAGCATTTTTAAAGTTAAAATAGAGTTTCAAGAGTGTATTTTAAAAAATGAATGAAAAAAGTTAGTTGAATTCATATCGGGATATGACGTAAGCGTTGGTTCAGACCAAATAAACAGGATCAGTCTTGCTCAGACTGGCACGATTTTGTCCATTTACTTCTAGCATTAGTATACATGTTAAAATATAAAATTGTAAAATTAGTTGTTAATTTTAGCTAGATATAAAGAGGAAAATGAGCTACTAAAAGAATTTTAATCAGATAATTTGTTTGGAAGTTATAAGCATAAATGTAAGAGAGAAAAGAAAAACTTTTAAGATTTTAATTGTTACAAAAAACTGAATAGAGTCATTTGTAAAGCAGGAAGGGTTAATAAAGATAAAATAAAAATAATTTCATAGTTATACAAATTTCTAACCAAAAATGAGATTTTAGAGTTATTTTTGGGCTTAAAAAAGCCAATAACGTAAAAAGTTAAAAGGTAATTGAATAAAATGAAAATTAGAAATAAATAGAACAAGTAATAATGCATAATCAAGCCAAGTTTCATTTAAAAATAATAAGTAGTTTTTGTGAAGTAAAATAAATTAACAAAAATCTTTACAAATTAAAATAAAGGTAAAGTAAAGGGAAAAAGGGGAGTAAATCGATAGATTATGTGCAAGGTAATGAATTGTAAAGCCATGTGAGAAATTAAAATAAGTTAAAAAAGGGAATGAAAAAACAAAAGCGAGTAATTAGAACAAACAAAAAGGAGCATATCTCAGGAACTAATGAAGTTACAAAACATCCAAAAACCAGTTTAGCGCGTTTCAAAAAGTAAATTTAAAAATAAAAGCATTAATTTTCGAAGCAGAGAAAGTTAGGAAATATTAGAGAAATATTAGGAGTAGAATCACCATTCGAACGAGGAAGGATTCAGAAAGTGATCATGAGTCATTCAAGACAGTCAAATTCAAAATTAACCCACAGATAAAAAAGTTATAGAGTTTTGATAAAAAACAATACAAAATTTAGAAACAGACCAGTCCAGACAGGGGCACGAGCTAAGAGCGTGGAGAAAGGCCATGACATCATAGGATTGACTACTCGAGTAAAATCAAAACCATTGAAGAAACAGTAATATGTCGAAATCAACTAAACGATGCCTAATTAAGAGAAGATAATTACACCAAAATTCATGAAATAATTCAACAAATATATTAGACTCAAGAAATATATTTATAACTTAAGAAATAAGAATTTCTTATAAATTTAACGAAAGAGACTCTTTTGACTGAAAACAACCCAGAGAGTTCAGTGAACGCGGTGTCTAAAGTTAGTTATGGATAGACCAGCACGGCGTGCACATAACTCAGCTCAAGGAAATATTGACAAAATACATGAACGTACATAACAGATTCGGTGATTGTTTAATTCTAACTCCGGTCGGCAGTTAGCGGGCCGTAAATTCGTCGCGAGGTGAAACAATAAGAAAAAGGCCTGTCTTGCCATAAGATACAAAGGATTTGAGGAGAAAGAAGAAGACAGCTTTAAGAAAAGGGAGTCAACACCAATCTGGAATCGAGAAGAAGACATCTTTCAGAAGAATCACACCTATATAAGGAGGAGTGGATAATCAACATTAAACATCTTGTGTCTGTAAGTAACAGGCAATCAAGTTTTTACATTAATAAATAAAATATTTCCATTTAAAAATTCAAACTTAATATTTAAAAAAAAATTAAATTCATGGGGTTTTTAATTAAAGTAAATTCATTGCTCACAATGGCTGATAGACGAATGTAATCTATACTTATAAAAGCCAAATACCATTGACTCATCACAGTTTCTCCAAAACCACGAGGCCTACAAACATGAAATTTGGCACTAATACTCTTTATAGGCTCTAGACGCACACTAAGACAGGGTTTCCGAAAATTCGAAATTTTAGGGGGGGTTTTGGGGTGTCAAAGTTACTAAATCACGATTTATCAAAACCTACCGAACAGATTGGAATGAAATTTGGTATGTAGCTTCCGCTAGGGCTATAGATGCTCGCTAAGAAAGGGTTACAAAAAAAAATTCGAGATTTTAGGGGGGATTGGGGGGGTCAAAGTTACAAAATCATGATTTCTCTAAAACCTTAGAACGGATTGGAATGACATTTGGTATGTAGCTTTCCATAGGGCCATAGGTGCTTGCTAAGAAAGTTTTTCGAAAAATTTGAAATTTTAGGGGAGGTTTGGGGGATCAAAGTTACTACAAAAAACCATCGAACGGATTGGAATGAAATTTGGTATGTAGCTTCCTCTAGGGCCCTAGGTACTCGCTAAGAAAGGGTTTTAAAAAATTCGAAATTTTAGGGGGGTTTGGGGTGGTCAAAGTTACTAAAAAGAAACACCGAACGGATTGGAATGAAATTTATTAAGTAGCTTCCTTTAGGGCCCTAGGTGCTCGCTAAAAATGAGTTTTTAAAATAAATCGAAATTTTAGGGAAGGTTTGGGGGGGGGGGGG
>JAGFPH010003149.1:7589-55717 GCA_018207615.1 Philaenus spumarius | reverse complement strand
AAGAAATTGTCAATTTAAACACGTTTTCAACCAAAACTAGAGAAATATCTTACTTTTACTCCTTCATATCTCCAAAACTATTGACCGCAACAAAAAAAGGATAGAATCATTTTTATAGTGAATTTAATATACTTTAAAAAAGTATAGAACAATCTAAGCTCTAAAGTGAAGGGTTTATAAAATATTCACAAATAACCTAAAAATCACATTTTTTACCCCTTCTCCCCCCCCCCCACACCCCCAAACCCGACGCTATATCTGTGGAAACTTTTTACAACATTTAGAGCAAAGGATAATAAACAACTTCCAACAATCAGACATTTGTTTTTTTTTTTTGATTCTCCATTTTGGGAATTTTTTTGACTAATTTTACTTTCTACTCTGGATCATCATCGCCCAGTTCGCGTTTCAATTTTGAGATAAATGAAGTCGTTCTATTTCCGGTACATTGTCACACGATTCACCACAGAAAAATGAACATATATGGCTAAACATTTCAATCCTGCTTTCCGACATCCACACGAACCAAGGTGTCATTGTAACTGGACGAGAAACCTAGAGTTGACTGTAGTTCAATGAGGTGCTTTGATCCAAATTTGTGGTAAAAATACACAACTCGAAGAAAAAGCGAGGATAAAAATGAGCAAGGTCGTACTGCAGCTATTAGGGCATGTGACATTGCGACATAAAGAATGGAGAATACAAAGGTAGAAAGAGATGAAAATGACATGCAACTTATTATTAAATTTATAAATGAACAAGACAACCCTTTAGAGTTGAGAAACATAGTTAGGGGAGTTATTGTCACAGAAGAAACATCGAAATTCCTATTTAACTTACAAGAAAATGGGAAAATTCTGTTAAAAACTTTTAAGAGGCAAAGAATTGTTGACAAATAAAAGTTTGTACGAGGCAATCAGGAGGAGCCCTAAAATGACAATGTCTTCAACAATGCCTGAAAACAGCAAAGGAAACAAAGAAAACCCCTTCACCAACAAATATTAACTCAAAAGTAGTGCTAGCAAATCGAAGGTATATTCAAATCTAGAATCTGTTAAGCCATGAGTTATTACGCTATCCAAAAAGTTTAGCTCACCCAATTAACATTTCAAGAAAAGTGTTAATATGTCTGACTTGATACTCACTATTCGATTCACTAAAAGTTAAGTATTGTTAAATGAAAAAGCAAAAATAACAACTGTAATATTTTACTGTAAAAGAAGTTATATAACATTTTTTATTTTCCTAAATATAAACTCTTTCATTTAATGTAATGTGAAGTTATTTTATGTAACTGTACCCTTTTCTAACAACTAACATTTTTTAATTATTTTTTGTTTTTTACATTCCATATTATTTATTTCTTTGAAGTGTACCCAAAATTCAAACAGCAGTATCTCAGAAGCTATTCTTGGTAGAAATCCCATTTCAGTCACATATTAAAGTTATATTTCTCTACTTTAAAGTTAATCCTAATCAGTTTTGCTGAAAAACCCTTGTTTCACGGTGAAAAACACAAATGCTATCTAAAAACTAACAATTTTTGAAAATTTGCTTGAAATTTGAATGGCTGTAACTCGAAAAGTATTATCATCAGGAAGCTGATTTTCATTTTTAATTGTGGTAAATTTACTGTTCTTTAAAAATGGATTGAATTATTTTTTTTGTGAAACCAGTCCTTCATACTAAAAATTAGAAAAACTAGAACAAGGTATAAAATTTGGGGTTTTTCGTCGACGGTGGCGCGCGCGGAGCACTTGTGTGATGTATATTAGTGCTACGTATAAAACACCTCTACAGTAGTATTAACTGTTCAACATGCTTTCTTAAATTTATTGAAGCACTTTTAATAACTTAAATGTCTATATTTGACCTATTTAGTGATTTTCTTAGTACAAAACTCTTTATTTTGCTTATTTGAATTACCCTTTTTGTTAATTTACCAATAAAAATGCTCTTTACTTATAAACCAACAACTATACGACTATAAAAGTAATATCCTTTTTTAAAGCTCATATTTTATGGAGTATACTGTCGCTTTTTTTCAATGTTTTATCTTGAACGGTTCTCAAGTTATAAGAGTTTTAATAAACGGCGCCCCCATCATATTCCCCCCTTCCCCTGGGGGTCTCGACCAAGCTGGGTGTGAAGACATGGCTTTTCATGATAACTATAGTGTCTATAACAATAATCGAAATACAATTGCGTCAGGCTTTCCATGCATGCTCAACCCCCTTCAGTTCCCAAACTTTATATTTGGTAAGCACTTTAATTTTCATGACAGAAATACTTCCACTTTGTCGGAATAGATGGCCAATGCAATAAATATTTAAAGAGGAAATAAGTTGTCAGTCAAAATATTTATGGCCTTGTTTTGGTTACAGCAACATTTATGGTTACTGAACCTTTGGGGACTACATAGTTGCCAGATGGAACAGATACAGTGTTGCCGTCAATTGTAGGCCTACCTTTCCTAACTTAGGGTTCAGTCTTTTTAAATTCCTTAGATGTGGTTGTATCTTTGTTGCTTCTTTGTGTTATTTGAATGTGTCCAATATGTTATAAATTACATAAGTTATTCTCAATCCTAAAATATTACTCCACTTAAAGCGTTCTACATTTCAATGAAAATGGAAAAATTATTTATCTGTTTTGACTACGTCGAAAAGTGTTTGCATATCAGTAATAAATTTGTCTCAGATTGTTAAATAATATATATAACTAGTTATAAAGAAGTAAATTGTCCAAATTAAAAATTCACTTACATACTAAGAATCAATTAATCAATTACGAATAGTTACAGAGTTTTAATTTATCTAGGAACCCGTTATATACTGGTAATAAAACGGAAACTTTGGTTACAAACTGAAATGAAATAAAAGATGTAAATTACAAATCCATAATATGGAATAGTTGCGGGTTTTTCGAATATTAATACATTACTGTGCATATTCTTCCTAGAAACAATGTACAGTTTTATTTAAACCTAGAGGGGTCTGCCCCCTGCTCGCTTTGCTCGCCAACCCCCGCGGTGAAGTAAACGCAAACAGATTATCACTTAGGAGACAAAGGTGTCAATCATGGTAAATATAAAATTTAATATTTATTGTTTTAGAGGTTGTTTCAACACATAAATCAAAATTAATTCTAGCCTATGTTACTCAGGGATAGTGTAGCTTTTTATTAGTAAAACTATTTTTTTGAAACCCCATGTATTTTTGTGAAAAGTCAATGTTTTATTTACATTGTTTTAATTTCAAATTGGTCCATCCTAAGCATACTCTACATTCATTTTATTAGTATGAATGTAGACCTGAATGAATTGACGACGTGAACATTAATGTACTGTAGGTCACACCTTGTTGACTCACATTTTGAACTAAATAAAATATTTGCTAAATCATACACATTTGAATAAACTGATTTTTTAAGAAATATTTTATTAATAGATGACCCAACTTTCAATCAAATTTCAAACCAAATTTCCTAACCAAATTTCAATAAATTTGTTGGCGATCGTATTGAGACTTTGTAATAAGCTGTTGAAAAATGCTAACAATGAGGGAAATAAACGTATTTCTGTGTACCTATTAACGATTGTTAAAATGGTTATTAAATTTGAGAAGGAGTACATTCAGAAGAATGCTGATTACAAATTTTACGTGCGAGATGAATTCTATCCACAATAAATCGCTGAAATTCAATTCAATTAAATTTATTTTATTTCCTTATAATAACAGTACAAAAAATACATATTTTTAAATACAAGGAAATGTGCCCACATAGACATGGGGGCACGAGTCGCATCTGAAATATCCACAACAAGGAAGACATATTTTAGGCCTAGTCTACATTAGAAATTTACAATTTAAATACAATATAGGTTGAGTGGGAAGTGCCAAACGGAGGAATTCAAGTCAACATCGGTCTAGAATAACCCGGGTCAAAAAATTAATACTGAATCGACACACTGAGTATTTACAATATTAGTGAGCGAGGTAGTGTATGACAAGGGTAAATACATTTGCTACCTGTAAATGACTAAAATGACATTCTCAGTACCGTCCCTTCCCAAGTCCAGAAGCCAATTGGTAATATTTGTCTTAAATGTCTGAAATTTAAAGTTGTTAAACATACGTAAGTTATCGGGAAGATTCCTGTATAAAACATGAACTATGTAATGCAAATTCGTGACCGAGTAACTCTTACTTAACTTTTTAATTAAAACTCCAAGCGATTTAGAGCTGCGTGTCAAACGTTGATGGTCGGTAATTTCGAAAATATCTTGGTAGTTTAAAAAAAATATAAATTGCTATAGTTTTGACATACAATTGTCTCAGATTTATAACCTAAAATTCGTAAAAGTGCCTCAGTAGAAAAACAACAGCCTTTGCGCAATGCAGCTTTAAGTATAGATTTTTTAATTATGTTAAGAGAGGTTGAAGAATTGATTTAAAGGCATCCCCCAGGTTATTATGCCCCTCATAAATAATGATTGACAATATGCACGATAAGATAGTTTCAGCTCTTGAATATTTAGGATATCGCTAATATGCTTAAATACATAAATGAATTTACGTGTTTTTTGCTTTACATATTTGACATGTTCTGTCCATTTCATCCGTTTATCAAACATTACTCCAAGATACTTATAACAATCCACGCTTTCAATGTGTTCTCATAAACACACCTTGTTAAGATAATCACCACAAGAATGCAGTTTTAAAGGATTTAGCTTCAGATCAGTTCAAGCTTTCAACTAAATCGGCAGAAATTTAGTTTTATAAACATTAAGAGTTAACACGTTTTGATCAAACCACTTTTTCACCGAAGCCAAACCCCAATGCCAAACCTCAATGCCTTTCCCTGTACTTCTTCCCAGCTTTTCCCTTCAAATAAAATATCCATTTCATCAGCAAAAAGAAAGAATCTGCTCTCAATATTTAATTTGTTCAAATTATTTATATAAATCAAGAACAAAAGCGACCCCAAAGTACTTCCATAAACCACCCCATAGTCAACAGAACAACTATCAGTATTTACCCCGTTTCATGTATCCAGACAGAGCGTTTTGGGGGAGAAAATATGTCGACCCTTTCCTTATTAAGAATAATTTGATAGGCACCTTTCTGAACTTGAGTACATAATCCGTATTTATAATTAGTCTTATAATTACAATGTTCCTGTTTGTAGTGTACAATGTACAATGAATTGTTTGTGGTATAATGATTTTTTGTGCATATATTTGAAAAAAATAAATTTCATTTTGTTTTTAGTTGCCGTAGTTCCAATTTGAAACATTTATGGAATAATTTTAAAACCTTTTTAAACAATGGATCTTATTTGGAGCTATTAATTTTCCCAAAAAAGGGTTTTATAAAGAAGGTATTCTATAGTATAATGATTTGTTGACTTCTTAAAAAGTAAAAGTAACTGATAGGTATTTTAAATGTGATTAAGTGTTTTCTATTTTGCTCAAATCAAACGATTAGTGTAGTTTTTAACTATTAATGTTCATAAACGTAAAACAGATAAAATGCTACTACATTTAATTTGTATGAGATATGAGTAAAAAAAAAACGAATTTGAACTTGTATGAACCCAATGCTACATACAGCTTGAAAATACAAAGCTCTTTCAGCTTGACTAGTCTTTACAGTTGCTCACATACACGTTATGACACCACCTCGTAATGCCAACTCCAACTTCAATGATTCTGTTTTGTTATTAAATGGAAGTAAAATACTGGATAACAACAATGGTAATAACTTGAGAACTAAAGCGAAAGTTCTAAACATATTTCTCCTGGTTATAAGTTCTCTCTAAGTTATAAGTGCCTGGGCGACCGAGCATCACTCGTTATTTTTTTAGGAAAGTGTATGTAAATACAAATCACACACTGAAAAAAATATGAATATTTTTCGAACTAAGCACATATGAATTGTTTATCTTATACTATAATACGAAATAAAAATACTTCAACAGAATGATGTCGTTCTCCTCAAAAACCTATCTTAAAGGTAGAAATGAAAAACATTGTTTTAAGCTTGAAATCAGCTGATAATGGAAATAATATAGGAAGCAGCTCATTTTTGTTATTATTAAGGTCAATAAACATATGTATGTAATGATTTTAAACTCCATAAGCCCAATGTTAAAAATTTTCAATTTTCAAATGAGTTGTTTAGAAAAATACGAGTTTTCCTGAGGTAGTGGTTTTCACCAATCGATTTTTTAGACCCAAAAGCCTCTAATCCCAAACTTTCGTACAAACAGAGATTGCTCGTATTAGAGTATAGCATACAATACATAAAATATACAAATTCTACTACCATAGAATAAAGTTCTAGAGAAATTTGTTATAAATTACGTAAAAAACGATAATAACATGCTGAAATTAGAACATTTATTTGTGATTCATGTTGACATGTTCCCATAATACATTGTTAAAATTTGGGAAGTATTCAACTGATTTTGATGAAAATTATGCTAAACCCTTTATAAATGTCATACCTCTACAAGTTATAAAAACCGTAAGAAAATATAATAATTGGTTCTAAAATTATAAACCAACAGATAGAAAGAGATAAGTTGTATTTTTATGGTATAGAAAATGTTATTTTTAAACTAACGCACACTTTGTATGATTTATTATTTCCAATAATACTGTGTTACCGTATTTTCTTCTTCAAAATATGTACTATTTTGAATGTAAAGCAGCCTCATTAAATATTACTGCAATAAAGTAATTTATTTTTCAAAGTCTTATGTTAAAACATAAAATAGGAGAAAATTCTTTAACTTCTAGGTAGTAAAATGAAAGCATCCTAGATCTGCAATAATTATTATAACGGCTAATAGGCCCTACTGTTTTTTTCCTCAAAATGTATTAACTTTTCTACTGCGATTTCAAGTTTCTATTTTTAACATATTCTTAACATTTGTGTATTTATTTCCTGAAACATCATCTGTTATATTTGTTTGCATAAACTAAGTAAAATGTACGTTATTGTGTTTTTTGTTTTGCTCTGTTTTTACAGTTTAAGAGATGATAAAATTCTATAAAGTTTTAGAAATTGTCAATTTAGTTGGAAAAAATACCTAAATACATCTGTATTATCAAAAACACTATAAGAAATGCTTTTGCAGCTTAATCAAATGCTGTAAATTTCTTTTACAGAAATGTTTTCCCACTTTAAGCACTAAAATTAAATTGACAAAAAATTAAGTGACTAAATTATTAAGTTATTAAAACGACAAGTCTGGCTTATGTCCGATTTAATTTTTATAAGTTCCGAGATTTGGCAGATATCGCAAAAATTGTGTAAATGGATTTATTCTTTAAAAAAAATACATATCAGGCGTACTATACATATCATTATTTTTGTTGTTAACATTAGGTAAAAATAAGTGCCAGATTCTTGTTCAGCATCCCAAAAAACTAAAGGAAAATGAGTTTTACGAAAATCGGTAAAGGAATGAAGAACTTACTATAGTTTGCATATCGGCTATTGTATGGAGAAGTAAAACATTAAACCAATAAACAATATAATATTACTATGCAGTAAACAATAAACGACCCTCCCTCAACTATGAATAGATAGCAGGTAGAAGGGTAGGCAAGGCCGGGGTAGATGACCGGGTGCTGTTAGAAAAGCGAGCGAGTGAGACTGGCCGCTTTAAAACGTACGGTAGGGGAAACTACTTACTTCCCCTTATTTTGAGGTGATAATTTCATCAGAGACCATCATATTCCAATTATAGAGGTCTATAATAATTTATAAAACATAAGAAAATACTGATCCAGCGTTATACAACGTTTGTAAACTGTGTCTCATCAAGATGGTCCGGACCATCAAACTATAACTAGGACCATCACCTTCTAAAGGACCATCACTGTCTGCACAGATACACACGAAGGACCATCACATTCCGGGTTTTTATACATATATATATATATATATATATATATATAAATGAGAGACGCAAGATCAAGTAAACTATTCTGATTAAATTCCATTCACAAAAATATAAATAAGAGACACAAGGTAAATAAATTTTAATAAATAAATCAATACATTAAGAGTTAGAATCAATATATAAAGAGCAGACTTAAATCATACAACTAAGCAAACATAATAATTTATATAACAGACCTGAGACCTTAGGCTAATTTAAAAAAGCGTATAGTATATATGTAAAATCAATCCAAAAGAACATTATATGAAGGTTGTGCGCGGAAAGTGACATTAGAATCAATAAATAGAACTAATACATTTCTTTGTCTACTAAATAACAAATAATGAACAATAAAAGATATTTCATAAATAAAATCACAATGCACTGGTGATATCTGTCAAATGTAAAGCTATAAACTTCAGTGGGCAGTGGTTGGCAGCACTGCGTTGTAGGATGATGTTGGACAATGAGACGACGAGAATATACTCTTCTAATGGCGGCGATCGACTAGACTGTGTGTTTGTGTGGAGTCCACACTAATTTAAGCAAAAGTATGAACATTTTAAATAATTAACAAGTTTCAGTACCTACAAAGTATGTAGTGATAGTGTAGGAGTGAGTTGTAAAAGAGTCAGCGAATTTAAATGAAGAATTTGTGAGAAACCGAAGGATAACTATTTACGGCACATGGTTACCTAAGTTGTGCATTGTGTAATTGGAAAAAGTGAAGTTGAAGACAGTTAGAATGGGCCCACAACGAAATACCAAAGTACAAAAGAATTTTTAATTATCATAATCAACAAATTAGTAATTTAAAGGTCTGGACTAGTAAACTTAGTAAAATTTATAATGTAGAATCTTTTTTATTTTGCAATCTGCTATTAAAATCAATATTGATATATATCTTAACTATATCAATAATAATATATTATTCAGTCTCACTGAGAAACAAAAAGTACAACTGACAGGCAACTAATAAACCACAAAACGCAATAAAAACACTAATAACAAATGTTGATGCAGCAACTCAATACTCAACACAGGACATTAACTCGCAAAGTGCCACACTAGGTCACACGGATTAAGTAAAACGCATAGTCAGCGACATCCCTGCAACCAATGTAGGTAAAAAAAAAAAAAACTGTCAAAGAATTGATGTAATCCAAATATTGCAAACAGTACAAACACAGAATGATTTGAATGAGTATAATAATTCATATAAACACTATTTAAACCAAAACGGAGTATCTAGAGCTAGGAAAATGGAAAATGATATAACATGGGAAGTTTATAACACATTATTTTTAAATAAAACTGAAAACTCAAGAGTTTGCACAATTGATATTAATTTCACAACGTTAACCAAAATATTGAAACTATGATATGTTCTGGAGCAAATGTATCCGTATGTAATTATAATTTAGTAACACAGATGCCATTAAAATGTCAAACCAACACAATAATAAAATCGGCCACAAATAATAACCTTAAACTCCATGGGCAAATAACACTGCCATTCACAATAAATAACATAAATTTCATACATGCATTTTATGTAGCTTCAGCAAAAATGATACTGGGAAATAACTTTCTACTAGCAAATCAAGCAAAAATAGACTACTGTACCAAAAAAAAAAACCCCCCTAAAAGCAAATAACCAAGAATGTAAAGTAGATATTAATGAATCGTGGTTAGAAAATTTGAAAAATATACGTTTAATAAGAAACCATAATATAATAAGTAACTCAGAAATCAGATCGATTGAACAAATCAAAATCGCTCCAGGACAGAGTTTACGTGTACAAGAGATAGAAAATTATAGTGATATAATGGATTTTGAAACGGACAGGCATCTAAGGGAGCAAAAACAAATCCATGCATACATATCAAGTCAAGACAACCAATACTATGTCCATATATACAATGCATCAAAAAGACAACAAAAACTACTTCCCAGAACACTTATAGGCCATATAAATTAAAATAAAGAGGAGCCACAAATTTATGAAAAGTTAAACAAAAAAATCACACCCACATCACCTACACTACAGGAAAACTCAAATAAAGACCGAATTTATGACAAAAATGGAGTGCACTTCCAAATTAGCGAAAATTTAACAGAAACACAACACAGACAAGTTACAGATATAATAAAGAAATATAAACACATATTTACAACAGAGGTCAAAGACCTTACACCAGTGAACAATGAACCAGTAAAAATAAAAACAATCCAGGGAAATTCAGGGATAATTGTACCACCTTATAGGCAAAGTAATCAAGAAAGACAGATATTAAATACAGAATTAGACCAGCTTGTAAAAGTAGGAATCTTAGAAGAATGCCCAAATTTCACAGAGTATGATGCACCAGCATTTATAGTTAAAATCAAGATAATTCACACAGATTAGTAGCAGATTTTAGGAAAGTGAATGAACAAATAAAAAGTGAAAATTTTCCAATACCAAGTTTACAACTAATGTTTAGCTGTTTAAGCAACTCACAATATTTCACGAAACTAGATTTAAAAAAATGCCTTTTTCCAATTAAAAGTACACGAAGAGAGCAAACCATTGTTAACCATTCGAACACAAGATAAAACGCTTAGATATACAAGACTTCAACAAGGACTAAAAGTGTCAAGTACAATATTTAAAAAAAATAAAATAAAAAAAATAAACAAAACACTAGCAAAACACCTATTTTCAAAATGGTTAGCATACTTAGATGTCACAATAGTTTTTGCACCAACATTTGAAAATAAATTAATCAACCTAGAAGCAGTTTTAAATGAATTAGACAAGGCAAATTTAAAATTAAATACAACAAATTTTTTATTTTTCTTTAAATATTAGGACACAAGGTCTCAATGGAGGGTATAGAACCTTTACAAACATACAACCAATATTAAACTTCAAACAACCAAAAACATTACATAATATACAAGCTTTTCTAGGAATGTCAGGCTTTTTTAGAAAATTTATCAAAGACTACGCACAAATTACATACCCTTTAACAGAACTTCTCAAAAACCTACAACAAAAAAACTATAAAATAATTTGGACAGAAAATTGTAACAAAGCTTTTGAAAAAAATAAAAACAATATTAACCAATCCGCCATTGCTATCACATTTCAAAGAAGACAGAAACACACGAGTTTACACAGATGTGTCGAACATTGGAATCGGAGCGGTATTAACACAGATAGAATCTAATAATAATCAGGAATATCCTATAGCTTATTTATCGATAAAATTAAAACCACATGAAACAAGATATTCTACAGTTGAAAAGGAAATGTTAGGATTAGTTTATTCTATAGAATATTGGAGAGAATACCTTTTGGGCAGAAAAATCACATGTTTTACAGACAATTCAGCACTATAATATTTCCAAACTTTTAAAAATCCATCTAACAGATTAGGCAGACTAGCAACAAAATTAGTAGATTACGATTTAGACATACAGTACAAAAAAGGAAAGACAATGGGTTTACCAGATTTCTTATCAAGACAATAAACAGGCGAAGAACTTCCACAAAACTTTGAGGATGTATTTTCTTAATAAATGCTGACACAGATAACCTAGAATTACTACAATCGAAAGACCCATATTTAAAACAAATAAAATTTGCGCTCCTAAATATTGACAGAACAGTCAACAAAATTGACAGAGCATCCCGACATTATATTATAGAGGACAATATCATATATTACAAACACTTTAATGGGATAGACGTAACAAAACTTATCGCAATACCAAATTAATTAAAACGAGAAATATTAAAACAAGCTCACGACGGCCCACTAACGGGTGGACATTTTTCATATTACAAAACCATATCAAAAATAAAAGATAGATACCATTGGCCAACCCTACATCAAGATGATACACAAAATCTTGTGAGACCTGCCAAAAACGAAAAATCCCAATGAGAAAGCCATACGGGCTATTAAAACCAATATTAGCGGCACGTAATAATAATAGATGGGCTCATGGACAGAATAATAATAGATTTCATAGGCCCAATTACTTCATCTTACGCTTACAAATATACATTAACATGTACGGGTGTATCAACGAAGTATGCGTGGGCATTTAAATGCAAAACAGCAGATGCCAAAAACGTAGCTGAAAATTTAATAAAATTGATATTGACACATGGAAAAATGAGAATACTACAATCAGATAGGGATACACATTTTAACAATGAAATAATAAATCACTTAACAACTACAATAGGGATAAACCAAATTTTCAGTAGCGCATATTCACCACAAACACAGGGATTAACAGAAAAATTCGATGGCACACCAATATGTTATCACATTATGTATACGAAAAACCAAATTCATGGTCAAAATATATAGACAAAATTGTATATTGTTATAGATTGACTAAACAAACAAGTACCAATTTCATCCCAAATAAACTAATGTTTGCATTTGAACCAAACAACCCCATGGAAATTATACAAATACGAGAAAATCAAAATCACGACATTCAACAACACCTTAAACAGATCCAAGAAATTAGAAAAACACTGCCAGAGATTTTACAAAGAGCACAACAAAAACAAAAATTGTATTACGACAGAAAGAGGACGGACTTCAAATTCCAAGTAAGGGATGAAGTGCTAATAAAAAGGGAATTTGATTGAAGAACACCAACAAAATTTTACATGCAGTACACCGGCCCGTATTCAATCATAAAAAAAGTAAATGAATTAACATATCTAGTAGAAATATTAAAGTATGGGAGACTAAAAAATGAATCAATACACATTTCTAGAATGAAGTTGTATTACAGGAGGTCTACATAGTAAGAAATAAATGGAAGAAAATGTCATGTGTTCATTACAAAATAAACAAAAAAAAGAAATAATTAAATACCAACTCAAGATCTATCTAAATGTAAATTGTATACATTAGAAATATTAATATGTAAATTGTATAAATTAGAAATATGTATATGTATTAGACTTAAGTACTAATTAATTAACTCATATTGGTAGTACATAAAGCAAAACTTTGGTAACAAAAGTAATTTTCACAAGCATTAACAATACATTCAAATACTATACTATAAACAAATTTAAAAGAAAATTAACAAAAGAATAATTAATTGAAAATTAATTGAAATAAGAAAGTCAATTATCTTTAATTACAAAACAGCAAAAAAAATTTCTCTAATCTTTAAAAAGTTAATATACACCTGAGATCTGATCAAGAACTAACCAATGTAAACATTTAAAAAGTCAATGTATGATAAACAAACAGTAGAATCGTTCTGCTGTGACAGCATTCTCTAATAGATAGGAAATTAACAGAAGGAGACGTCCTTTAATAACCTACTTAACCCAATACAAATTGTGCTACATATATCTGCGTCAAAAATTGGAAGGAAGCATTGCTCACGCTGACATCCCATTTAAAACAAATGTTACACATTACCAATACATGGACTATACAAAAAAAATTAATCACCTAACCAGTAAAAACAATTTCACTGTATAATCCAAGAAGCCATTAGTCACATTACGATTGCTTCAATCTACAAACATAGGCCTACATTTTACACTACCTTCAGATAGAATTCCACTGCGTAAGCGAAACAAGAGGCTTCAATGAAATACTACTGTATCAGTAATTCCACAAACATTCAGCAACATAAACAAAACTCATTTATTACAGACAAGCAATGAGAGCGTCAAGATCATTATTTACAGTGAGTAATCAGTTAAATGAAGGCATCCGATCTTGAACAACATCTACTCAAGTTTTGCAATTGTGCAATCCGTGAACTAATTGGAAGAACCAGAACCTGAACTTCAAAAGCTTAGTCTTGATTTAAAAGCTTCATTTGATGGGTTTTCTGGAGAAGATGTTGACATGCTAAGGAGGTTTTGTGATTCAGGAAACACTTTGAAGTAGTAAGGATTACAAGAACATAAGTAAGACTTGCTTAAAGTTTTTAGAATTCATAGTAGAGTATGATTTTTGTGATTCACACCCGAACTTGACTTTAGCTTTAAGGTTTTATTTAACTATTTGTGTGTCTGTAGCTTCTTAAGAGAGAAGTTGTTCAAAACTCAAACTTATAGAGAGTTACCTATGATCCACCATGAGCCAGGCAAGGCTTTGCAGTTTAGCTATCCTTTCAACAGAAAATTATGTAGCTAAAATTATAGATTACTATTTGGGTGGTCATATTAATGAAATAGTGATAAAAAGCGCTACATTCGACCACTAATTTAAGTTATCTCTGTTATTTATGACTTAATTACTAAAAACCATACCTAATATCGTTGGATTTATCTTAACCCTCCAAGTGCTAACATCGCGAAACATTTGCGCAACACATTTTGTAAATGTGTACGGCGCCGCTATTTTCAATACGATCGGATACTTCACTGTATGGTTAGGTTTGGAAAGAGTCACTTTATTATAATTCAGAGTCTCATAGCTATATCGACTCAAACAAATCTTCGGCAGAATTGTCAAATCAACTATCTAGTCGAGTAGTACGCGTAGATAGACGCTCGGAACTCGGATTTTGTTTGTTTATCCACTAGTTGTTATTCATTTTCAGCTTCAGTTTAGATTAGTTTATTTTTATTTATTTTTGTAAATGTTTATTCATTTTTGAAGTAATTATGAGTGAACTTTAGCAATTCAAGTGCTATTAGAGATGCGTTTGAAAATAGTGACTTTTGGAGACTTTGAACTGTAAATATTTTTTCTTGTATATAATGTGTGTGTTATTCCTTTAGAACAAATTAAAACCATAAATATTAGGCCTAGACAGTACTTTTATATCTCTAGAGGCAAGTTTTTCTTCTTTTTGCAGAAAAGCCATTTTTTTATAGGCAAAAAGTTTTTTTTACAGCAAAGTAGTAGTGTTATGTATATTTCTATTCGCAATAAAATTGTGCAACTTTTGGCTATATTGGATATTCTACATTACTTTTTTACATATTTTGAGTGAGTGGTTTTAGAACACAAAACATTTTTTTTTAAATTTCTACTTTGGTCAACAAAAAAAGGATAAAAATTATAAGGTAAGCCTGTTAAAGCTATTTACTGTAAAGAGCATGTAATTGTGATTTAAAATGATGTGTATAATAAGTTTTACTCTACTGTTAGTGAGTATTTTATAATGATTTTAGTTAATAAGCGTGCACGGAACCAAAAAAACTTTTAGCACTAAAGAGCAATATAGTCAACATTTGAAGGGTTAAAATAGTCTAAAAAATGTTGGGTTTTTTAATTTGTTTGTAAAATGTATAGTTTTCTAGATATTTAATGTAACGTTGCGGCGCTTCCCATATAGGCTCCCATCGTCCTACTATGGTTTAGCGACGTCCTGCCGGTTGTCGGCCAAGTCCTTAACCCCTCTTGCGGAGATCCGGACGCTGTCAGGATGGCGGTGTGTGAGAAGGATCTTCAAGAATCGGTACTCAGTGTATTCAGTAATGCATGTATTTTAGGAGTTAACAAACATTACTCTGTTGGTGCCGCCTAAACTAGTTAAACCTAATCTACTTATTATTTAGCCATGAGGCAAAGCAAGACTAACCCCCCCTTTGAGCCTACGCGTACGCGATCATTTCCAAAACCAGACTGACTCTCTCGTGCGTGCTGCCTGTGTTTCCTGTTAGCGTTCCCCTCCCTTAATTATCATGAACTCAAACCTCAGCGTTTTGTATGTGAAGACATTGCCAACACTATAACCTGTTCATGGTTATTGGACCCTTGATTATGATCTATTAAATATTATTATTTATTATATTTACTACGAGGTGAGGGGTACCTGCTACATTAACATTGAAAGTTTTAAATTTTTTCCATTTTGAAATGTATTCTTGCAGGAAAACAAATTTTTAAAGTGAAGTGTATCGTCCTATTTAGATGAATATTCATTCCCAGTTTCATGATTATGTCTTAAACCGTTTCTGAGATATTAAGGTAGCCTATTTGTAAAAATCACATACCGAAGGACAGACAGAAAACAGATAGAGATAGGACACATGTTATATATTGTGTTATTTGGTTGTTTTTACCTGACAAATAACCCCATACAAATTTCAACAGTTGAAGCTGGACATCCTGTATAAAGATACTACTGTAATGTAAAATCACTGTCCTTTCCAAAGTTTAAAAAGAATTAACTGATTTGAGGAAAACAAAACATATTTTAATGTAATATTATTGGATATTTTTGTTATCAACATTTTAATTAATAAATTTGATATTTTTAGTCTAATAATATAATTATTAAATTTTGTTTATATTTTCCCAATAAATGTACTATAAAACGGCTTCCAAAACTATTTGTTTATAACAATTCAAGTTTTGTGTAAATAAAAAAGATGTTCAAAGGTGGATTGTTATTTTAAGCCTAATAAATATTAGCCTATCAGTGTTGTTTAAAATTTAAGAAATCTTTCAATGTAACTGAGAAAATACATTAACTAATGTATCTTTCATTTTTGTTGGATTGAGAAAATAATTCAAATATTCCCCATAAATTTATAAGCAGCGAGAGGGAAGGGGTGACAAAAGACTGTCCACGAATTGATATTAGTCCTGTCAATGTCACTGTTGACAGTGCTTCAGTGTTTTCAAGATGTATTGCTACATCGCTGACTCTATTACTTCAGTCCAAAATAACCATGTTTTTACACAAGCTACACAAATTAATATTATATTAATGAGTTATTCTTTTTCTTACTGTAGGAACATGAATTTAATCAATAATTAATTACATTACTACTTCTTCTAAAGTTTTAAAATACTGTGGTAGTCTTCCGATAAAATTTATATTTTGTTTACTGGAACTAACATTTCTAATTACAACCATTTCAATACACTTCAATACATTTCAATTACAATTCACCAAAGATACCAGACGTTTATTCGAACATAACATAGGTGGTGGAAATGATCACAGGACACGGCCACCTGAGGAAACACAATCAAACAATAATAGGTATTTTCACCGGGTACCTGTATGCAGGAACTGACAACTCTGTGGTTTATGGGTATGAGAGGCTGATAGGTGAGCTATGGAACCGGAATAAGTTAGAACCCATCCTCCAGGACAACCTCTTCAAAAAGATACTAATAATTTAATATTTGTATAAGTTAAGATCGACTAATACTAATAAGTTAATATTTTTGTATAAGTTAAGATCGTCTAAAATAGGGAAAAACTGGGCTGATAAAATTTGTGTATAGATTTAAGCTACGACATTAATAAAGTTGGTAAAATGTAATTTTAATCTTTTAACTGGTAATCATAATGGCGTTTTTTTCGTGCTGCAAGCATTTTTTTAAATTTGCCAAATATAGGCTAGTAACTAATATCCCAATCCAAAAGTTTTCAATATATTTTTTTTTATCAAAAGGTCCAAAGAATTTAAATATGCAACTAAAAAATTGTTTGATGTAAAACTTCAAAAGTTATTAGCTCTGGAAACGCAAAGTGTATAGTAACGGGAAAAAAATCCAACTTTATTCCTACATTACTAACAGCAAAACATTTTTTCAAAATAAACAAAAGTTTTGTAATTTAGTTTTGAATAGATCTGTACAAAAACATAAAATATATCAATTTCAAAAACTTGTTTTAGAAAAAAAGTTTGTACGTACCTATTAAACAACTATTTGCAAAATTCATTGGGCCCCTAGGAGCTTGCGGCACCTAGGCACGTGCCTATATCATGCCTAATGGGTAAAACGCCACTGGTTCACAGAACTCATGGACCTTGACAGGGAAGCCTAATGTTTATATGAGAGCGCAGTAAGTACTTGAGGCTGAAGTGAAAAGGAATATACTACCCACCTAAGAAGAAGGAGTAGTGGAAGACAAGGTTTGTTTTATGTAACAGTAGACGGGACATGTGTAGGTCTATAGCTTCTATGACATTAATTAATTCAAGTCAAACAACAAATTGAATATGTCGCAACAATTAGTTTTTACTCTTTTAAAGCAAATTGCCATTTACTTCACACTAACTAAAATTCAGTTTGACTGTGGCATTAGGTGAAGTGACAAAACATTTGTTCTCATGGCAACTGGCTTTAAATTTTCACAAATGCCGTGACATGCAATGCTGTCGCACTTAAGGGTCTGCTGTAGTGGCGGCCATCTTGGATTTTTATCCCATAAGAGCAATGTTAAATTTCAAACCATTTATTTTGTTTATTTTTTATCATAAAATTGTTTGCAAGGTCTCATTTTAAGCACAGTCGCATCCGTCTTGCAATTTAGTTTTTTTTAAATGCTTTTGATTTGTTATTTAATTGACATTTTGTAAGTACAAAGTTTGAATTTTTTTCCTAACACAATAAAAAATTAATAATGAAAAATAATTTGCAAGCCCGATCCGAAATTTTATAAAGAATATTCAGTTTTTTTTGCAACACTCAATTACAAAAGATAGATTTATAAAATGGTTTGAAATGAGGCAATGTCAAAGCTTTCAGCTGCAAGAATTTGCACTATTTAGATAGGGATACAGTGAGAAGCGCTTTCGTTTCCGGTTGCTTTCTCGTTTACTGTAGCAGACCCTTAAAGTCTTGAATTCATGTCCCATGAAAATGAAACTTAAGAAAAGTGGAGTAATGGTAGATACTGCAGATAGTATTATAATTTCTTTTGTGAGCCTGTATACGTAGTGTATTCAAGTGAACATATTTTTATTTCTATGGATGATTCCAAGAAAACTGTAATACAATGTCTTACTGTAGTTAAATCATAGTAAATAATAGACAACATGAATTATAATATACAGCCTTTTTGTAGTCCAGTATGTAAGTCTATATAAAAACATAGTAATTATGCCAGTAACATGCCAGATTGAATCATATTGTTTGCAAGATTAAACTGCAAAGTCAAATCAAGGCACTGTTTAGTGAAGAAGAAGAAATAGGAATTAAATTTATGCTTATTAGTTGTAAACAATGAATGCTTGAAGTTCATTTGATAATAAAATTTAAATCAGAATAAAATCTTGGTGTAAACAAAAATATTAACATTATTTACTTTAAAATTGTGTTTATCTTATGAAAACATGTAAGTCTAGCTTTCATTTTGTTAAACTTAAGGTAAGGATAATTGTTTTGCATAGAGTGTTAGGTTAATATTATAGGCCTACTGAAAAAATATTATAGAAGATATTCAGGAATTATTTATGTTAGAAGAAGAAAAAACTATTGACATTGATTCACATTTGTATAAATTATATTTTAGGTTAAAATATTGACTAAGCATTTAGTTAGGCCTAAATGTACCCCATGTCTTGTTGAACAATTTGATCTTACTTCCAATATAATTGTAATAATTGGTAATTGTGTAGAAGTTAAAGAAATGCCCCTGATGAATACAAATTAGTGATATGTTTATTAGGAATTACTAGTAAGTAAAAGGTTGTTCTGCTTCTGCTCTAAGGATAAGGTTATGCTTGAAGACACTATGAATATAAATGTTAAATATCTGCTAGCCCACTATGAATGCAAATTTCAATTATCTGCTAGCCCATCTCTACAGTCATGGATTTGCTTGCACTGGTTGTTATTGGTTTTATAGGTTATAAGACATTTTTAATTGCAGTTCTAATAATTGGATTTGAGCGATATTGGGACCTATTACAACACAGTATTAAACTGCCATTTTAGCAGTATTTACTAACAAACATAGAGCTACTTTTTCTGGAACCGACTACTTTTTATACTCTAAATTTTGCAGTCTATTTTGAAAACTCCTAGGCCTAAGCCTTCTAAAATAAATAGCTTACTAGTTTAACTTGTATTATTTTAAATGTTATTTTATATGTGATGAAAACTATACCCTATCCATGGTTATTATTATGTTGTGAATATTGAATCAAACTGCTATTTGTTTTATATGTCTTTAATACTAAACATTTAAATAGTTTTAAATTTGTTTGTACATCTATTTTTTTATGTTATATTAATTATTTACTAAAATACTTTTTTTTATTAATTAAATATTATAATCAAAGCTACTCCTTAACCATAGAACCGGCATGTTAACAAAAATGGATATTTTGGCGTTTGCAAGCATTTTTTCAAAAATTTGCAAAAAATAGTAAATGAACCCCAATCCGAAAGTGTTCCACAGCTTTTTTATAGAGAAAGGTTCAAAGAATTTTAATACATGCTAGTAAAAAAATGAGAGATATAAAATTTACAAAGTTATTAGCTCAAGAAACAAAAACTGTTCAGTTACTAAAGGTAAAAGTTCAACTTTAGGTCTGCATAAAAAGTAGTTAACATTTTTTGTAATTTTTTCTATAAATGTAAATTTTTTTTGTAATTTAGTTCTAAATAGAACTGTATAAAAATATTTAAGTTATTAATTTCAAATTTTTTTATTATGAAAACACCAGTGTTTATGTTCTTACTAAAAGACTCCTATCAAAACTATGCCAAGTTTGAAACGTAATTTAGAAATATATACTTTGCCCAAAAATGAAATATTATTACAGCAAAGTGTTGAGAATGAATCAAAGAATTGAAATGTATGCTTGTAAATTATCTTTTCATAAAAGTGTTTGACTTAGAATTATTTGAATAACAAAAGTGAGGACAAATATAGAAACATCCCACTCATGTTTGGTATAAACGGTCGGATATGAAGCTGTGGGGGAATAACCGTTAATTTGAAATTACAGTCTTGGTTTGAGAACGTCAAAACGCTCTCATTCCCACGCTCATAGACAACAAACCTTTCGATCAAAACATATTTGGTTCACAGGAAATGTCAGCTTGAAGCATTCTCTACACATACATATCAAAATATGTATAAAAATAGACTTCTATCACACAGATATCTTTATTGGTTGGAAAACTGACCAATTGCAAGGATCTACAAAACACCCCACAACTTTAGAACTATTTGTTCGATTTTTGATTGGATGGCAGTTTTAGATAGGGGAAAGTGTGATGCATCCATCGGTATATAGATATAACTCAGAAAAAATACTGGGCGGGCTGTAGGGAGGGACATAGAAACTGGAAATTAAAACTAATTTCGGCGTATTTCATTCGCGTGACATTTGCTTTTAGAAAACTCAAAAACTAAAACGATGATTACATATGTAAACATACGTTTTAGAAAGAAATTGTAAATACAAAAATTAAAGTTTGAAACATTACCTTTCCAATGGTGTTTGTCTTTTTATGATTGGAAGATTTTTAGTGGGTCAAATATTCGATACAATCACGCGTTACAAATGTGTTGTCGTAGCCGGGAGTGATCGCACAAAACGTGCGATCTGCCGGTTCTAGGGTTAAATAAGTAATAGAAGTTACAAGTTAGTGAGAAACATTTGTTGAAGTCTAAATCATAAGCTAGGTTCTAGGTATGTAAACATTATACTATCTTAAACTATAGTATTTGGGTAGGCTTTGTTGCTTCAGCCAACAAAGAAGTCTTATAACCAGTTATGTGTCCAGTAGCTGTAAAGCACCCACATTATCATGTTTAAGAAGTCTCTTCTCATGTCGCTTTGCAAAATCCTTGATAATGTCTCCCACTGATTACAGATTTATGCCCGAATGTACCTCATCGTTATGCTGACCAGGTACCATCTTGCGTTTTTCTTTGCACGAATTATTTTGACGAACTGTTTTGACTTCGTTGCACCAACAATCGATTTGGTGTCTTTGTACATCTTCAAAACTTTGCTCCATATGCCCAAATTGGTTTGATAATCGTTATGTAAAATTGAAAAGGTCCAGTTGCTATTTTCTACCAATTAGCCAACATATTTGACATACTTTAAGGTGAATTTAGGATCGCACCCAATGAAGACACCAACTAAAAAAGTATTAATCAATAAATACAAAACAAGGTAAATACAAATGACGGTGCTAAAAATTGCTTTTAATTTTTATTAGAAATCATACTACAGATTCGCCTGCGTGTTTTTAATTCAATGTCCAATAGACGTAAGGTAAATTAATTTGGTGACATTTACTTTAGGAAATAGAGTAATGCTGCCAACCTGGAAGGCTTTTTTTTAATGCTTGCATTGTGGTTGGTTATACAAAGCAACATAATTGATGTCACCAACTTATATATGTCATAGCGCTACTACTTTATTTGATCAATAATTTCTTTGTGAGATTTCCCGGCAATTATATATACAGTCCAGCGGAAAAGAAGAACAAATTCACCGACAAACTTTCAAGCACAACGAACAGTCTTCAACTAATTTCAAGAAAAAATTAGGCCTCAAAAGGGCCAACTTCAGTCAGCGTCAAGCGATTTTCCCGTAAATGTCTTTTATGGGAAAACTCGCCTTAACTTCCCCGGAGCTTCACTCCACATGTCCCTGCACGGTATAACATCTGAGACCTCATCTTCCGAGAAAGTCACTAGCTTATTTCCCACTAACTTCTTTCTCCCTCATAAGGACCGATCAAACAACGCACAGCAGCTGTCTGGGAAACGTAGACACGTTCTCCCGCCAAGGACACTACGTCATCAGTTGAATGGTTCCTTCATTTCTACCCTTTAACTTCTCCCCGCAGATGAGACCTCGTCTTACGGGAAAGTTATTTGTTTATTGTACCGCGTAAACATCTATCGAAATACATTAAAGTCCCCAGTAAGTTCATCTCCCCGGTCATGTTATATATTTAGTGGCAAACGTAGTGCCGCAACAAAACTAAATATATCATCGCACAAATGAATAGAACTTCCCCTTCAAACTTTCTCGGCTTTCATCACACTTCGTCTGAGAGAGTTACAATCTACTGTGTACTTTCAATGTAAATATTCTAAGTCCCAACGCGAACTTAAGAACTAGGTAGCGCTAACTTAAGATCGCGCCAATTCAACGCATCGTTTCAGTGCCTAAGAGGTGCGGAAGAATTGGCCGGACTAGTGCCACCAGGAGGAGAGAGAGAAAGCGGCAGGAGAATTGCGGCCAAAACTAGTAAGGAAGCATTGCCAAACGCCAGGTTGCGAGGAACGAATAAATTCAAAATTCTAATTCAATCTTAAAGAAATCTCGTCTCTTCTCTTCACCACCATCACCTTCAACACCAACTTCACATCGCAAAACAGAATACACTAAGAAGATCGTTCGTGGAAAAGAGGCAGGCTCGGCCTGAACCTCCGCCGTAGCTTCCGCTACATGACACCCAATGCACAAGCATTCATACGGCCCTTTATAGGACCGACACAAAGCACAGTAGTTTCATATCCTTGACTTCGGTCTTGGTGTCCGGGCATTGCACAACTTTGCTTTGAGCTACTGTGTCTCACAGGCACAGCACTTTGGTACGGTTGTTGTGTTCTCTGTGACAAACTTCGCAACACAACGACAGTGCAGCGCTACAAATCCTTCACAGGCTTCACCTGCAATAGCAAGCCTTTCAGGCCCACGTTCTCCAACACATTTGACCCTTTTCAGGATAGAATCAGCGAGGCTTCACAATTTACATAATTTTCTGACCCACTACTTTGATAGGGTTATTCCATCCCTCCCCCTCCCCACTCGCAATGTGACTCGCTCCAGTCATTGAACTATGCTTGAGTCCCCCTTGGACAATTCCTGGATGAATCTGTTCTATTTTTTTTAGTAGTATGGTGTTTCCATATAAAGTGTATATATCAAGGTGCATTCAAAGATATTTAACTGAGTCATGTTGTGGTATTAGCTTGTTATTTATTTAAAAAAAATAATAATAATGGTATCCTAAAATTATTGTCTTAAAACTGATTACTGACAAATAGTTTTTGTGTATTGGCACATTATTTTTGTTTCAGTATTTCAAAAGTTGTAACTTCAAAATGATGCAATGTACAGTAATGCCAATGAATATACTTACCCTTTGGTGAACCAAAAACCAGTTAGAGGGAGCAGAGCTCGTTGCAATCTGACTAGCAAGAGATCCAAAACAAAATTCTCGTCATTTACTGGTTCAAATTGTGAGTGGTACAGCAAACACGAAACGCTTTGGGAAAAGTTTATTAAAGAACATCTGCTGATCGGAAATCAAGGGTTTGTAGGTAGATTTGTTTAGTTTTGGTTATTTTTAACACACTTTTAAAATGATACGACACTTTACATGTTTACATTTGAAATGTTTGAAAAAAAAGATAGCACCTGTGGGACTGCCGGCAGAAGTGAAAACAGTCATGAATATAACAGGGATGATAACAGTTCAGAGGTTAAAAAAAGTCACAAAAGTGACTAATTTTCCACCAAAAAAATGACAAAAATGTGATTGATTTTTCAGTGTTTTAGTTTAATAAAAACAGAAAAAAGAGGAATTCGACTAGAACCACCACTTGGTTTTCAGTTTTTCTTAGGGTCGCAGAAAGTACTTAAAACCGAATTCATCAATAATCTGCAGGAAGTTGATTGATTAATATTGACTTTATTTCTTTTTGGGGGCGAGGTTAGGACTATTTAGTCCTCTCTTCCACCTAACCCCAATACAAAATTACAAACATATACAAAATTAAATTCTTAAAAATAAATAGTACTTTAACAGACAACAAATAATAATAAATGTAGCTTATACAATTTATAAAAATATTAATAGCAATTAATACAAACAGGTTAAATACGTTTTACAATCATAATTAAACATTCATACACATTCATACAACTGAACAATAAACTCTTCTAATGTACGCCTCAAAACTGGGATGCATCATCCACTCTGTTCAATAAATATGACATCAATAGCTTTGAAAACTGGACACGGCCGTCAGCCGACTCAATTGCATCCGGTAGCGAATTCCACAGTCGGTAAGCGGACATAGTAAATGATTTATTATATTTCATAGTCCTGTGCAAAGGTATAGCAAGAGTAGTGCCACCTCTTCTAGTGCTCTTTGCTCTTATGTTAGAGATATAGACAAACTTTTCTGCCAGGTAAGTTTGTAGAATGGAATGTAACATCATCAGAGTATGATATGTCCGTAGTTCATTAAGTTTTAAGATGTTAAGAGATTTATAATAAAGAGAAACATGAGCATCGCGTTTTAAACAAAAAATAAAATGTATATAGTAATTCTGTGCCCGCTGCAATCTGTTAGCCAACATCAAGGACATGTCACCGAATACGGTGTTACAGTAAGTAAAATATGGAAATATAAGAGATTTTACAAGGAGCACTCTGATGTGGAATGGCAAGAGATCTTGCATTTTTTTAAGGTATGCATCCCTGCAAAAACTCTTTTATACGTCTCAGTCACATCTCTCCAAGTCAGCTTACTATCAATGAGCAGTCCAAGGTCCTTAACTTAATTACAGTAGTCTAAAATATCGTTATCAAACTGAAGTCTGGGAAAGTTGTCCAAGTCTATTTTGTTCAACAGTCGAGAGTAACCCAAAATAATAGGCTGCGTTTTAGCCTTGTTGATTTTTAATCTGTTTTTTCTAGACCACAGAGAAATATTTGAAATATCATGGTTCATGCGTTCCACCGCTCTACCAAAATCCTCTATTTTAAAGTGTAAATATATTTTAAAGTCATCGGCACATAAATGAAATTTACAGAATTTCAATATTGTAGAAATGTTGTTTATGAAAATGCTAAATAATAAAGGTCCTAAGATAGAATCCTGCGGAACTCCCATGCTAACATCTCTCCAGCTAGACCTACTTTTTCCAATACTGACACACTGCCTTCTTTCAGAGAGATATTACTGAATCCATGACAAACACACTGGCTCCAGTCCAATATTTTTTAATTTAGCTAGCAGCAATGAATGATTAATGGAATCAAAGGCTTTAGAGAAATCAAATAGAGTTAGGATAGTTATTTCTCTGCGTTCCATTGCCATTCTTACATCATCGGTTACATGAAGAAGAGCTGTAGTGGTACTATTGCCAGAACGAAAACCTGATTGAAAAGGACTGAGAATATTATTTTGTTCAAGGAAAGATGTTAATTGTTGGTGGACAATTCGTGTGAGACATTTTGATAAGGCTGGCAGAATACTGATAGGTCTAAAATCTGCAGGACGTGAGGGATGAGATGTTTTACCAATGGGACAGACCAAAGCGGACACTCCAGATGTTAATGAAGCATTAAACAGCTTCGTAATAGTTGGCAAAGTAGAGGCAATAGTACCCTTAATAAAACTAACTGGAATACCATCAGCACCCACGGCATTAGAGGTTAATCTACGAAGAGCTTTAACTACATCCGTGTCTAAAACCAAAGAAAAATTAAAAATATTATTTACAATACGAGGTATTCTTTGTAACATCATTAAGTGATTGTTTACAGAAACGTCATCAACTAGAGGAGGGGTTACAAAGAAACTATTTAACTGACCGAGGGGTACGTTTACTGACCGAAAGCATTGCTCTTTGCCGATGCCCAATCGTTTAACACATTTCCACAACACAGCAGAAGATATGTTATTATTAAATAAAGAATGTGAATAACGGACTTTAGAATTTCGTATTTGCTGTTTTACACGATTTCTAAGGCTGCGGTACAGTATGTTGGAGAGATTTGTAAAACTTAAATTAATATTGTATATTAAAATGCATTAAACAAAAAATTTAGCAATCGTTGTGCCTGCTTAGTTATTTATTTATTTTTTAAGAAGCCATAAAAAAATGCGCAAAAGATATTTTTAGAGATATTGTTTTAAAAACCAAAACAAAAACTTCCTGCAACCCTGTTTTTTAAAATTATTATTATTGTAGAAATACAAAACAATTACATACAGTAATATTAAAAACTAACTCTTACGCTCTACATCTTGTTTACAATTTATGAAAATGAGATTGTGGGTTTTACTTACATTTTTAAGAAAAATTTAGTTGAACACTAATAAAAACTCGTTAATATTGTTTACAATGTAGTAAGAAAAAAAGAAATATAGATTACTGTTGGTTTAAAAGTTGTTTAAATGACTAAATTAAATCAAAATCTTAGAAACCAAAATTAACATGATGAAATAGTAACTTAAATCAGTTTTTGGTTTAGGTTTTTTGTTAGTGAACTGTGTTATAAGGTTTGACTTGCGCTTTTGAACCTGAACCAGAAGATTTTTCTGTTGCTTTTCTTCTCGATTCTACTTCTTGTTGCACAGCTAAAGCCCAAACAGAAAAAAGCCTTGCACAAACAAAACTGTGTTAAATAAAAAGAGTGATTGATAATGAGTGCGGTATTTTGGCAACTAAAACTAAAACGTTTTATTTGACACAATACATAAAAAATTGTCTCCTCCTCCCCTTGTAGAAAACCAAACCTCTGCGGAAAAAATTAGGAGTTTTCATACAGCATCAAAATTAATAATGTTGAACAAAAATCGCTAATTTAAAAAAAGTGACGAAAATAACAATGTCTAGGAAGAGTTTTCAGAAAATTTGCTGTTTTTGTTCAAAACTAAATAATATTAATGTTAAAAAAATTTACACTAATTTAAAAAAAGTTACAAATTTCTTAAAAAAGTGACAAAAGTGACTAGTTACCATCCCTGATTTAAATCCTTAGTTATATTGGTTTAATAAAAAATTTGGTCATTATTTTTATCTATAGGCTAGACTACAGGCAATCATGTTTACCTGTTCTATTTTGTATTATTTAGATTTCAATTTTAAATGTGACAAGATAATAATTTGGATCAAATTTCAGATTAAACCAATATTAACGATTTATATTCATGATAATACTCACTTTTGTAATGAACCATCACAGGTTTCTTGAAAATCTTCGAGAAAGGCTTTCTTTAATATCTGTTGTTAAATATTGAAGTTAAACAGCTAGCTAATTTGTATTAAAAGTTAAACAACAAAATTTTAGGTTAGGCCTACAAACACTGAACCAACACAGGTTTTGTTTGATGCATTTCTATTCGTTACCATAGGAACCAAGTTGGGAAATGTGTGCATTTAAAAAAAAAACTTAACACAACTTACAAATTTAGGAAGTGCAATGTCTACTTCATCGGTAACGAGACGTGACTATCCATATAGCTGTTGAGTTTAAGCCTTGAATTTAACTTTGAATATTTTATTTCGTCAATTTCTTCTTTTTTTACGATCAGCTGTTACACTGAACTTCTGGTTTATATTTAATACGTGTGTAAAACAATGAAGAAGGTGAAACAAGATAAGCAAATCGTCTTACTTTAAGGTCATATCGATCGCAAGTTCGTATATTTCACTTTAAAAAAACAGTTTTATTAGAATCTTAAGGGACGAAATAGATGGTTTCAGTTGAAACAAAATGTTGAAGCTGGTTTGTTTACCAAGGGGGTGTTATACATGTAAACCATGGGGTGGGGGGAAGACCTCGTGATTCCTGAGTAAAACAACACCTTATACATACTACTCTCAAAATTAAACCACATACAAATATTTAACACTATAACTACGTTTCTTCTCTCAACTTCCCGTGGGTTATTCGACTTTGAGTGTTGGGAGTGTTGACCAGAACAGACAACCTTTGATCAGATCCTTCCTCACAGTAGTGTCGGGTTCCTGACTGATACCGTTGAAGAAACAACACTATAAGAAGCGAAACCCCCATGTTATCAGAGGTAACACTTTTCAATAGTCGAAAATGCCTAGTTGGGATCGAGGCCACCAAGTACCGCCAGCAGCATCGCCGCGCGGACTGTACCTTCTTTATTGGGACTGTACATTACGTGCCCGCCCCTAGTGTCAACTTCACAGACAGACCAAATAGTTTTGTCAAGGCGTAAACTGCTATGCTCTCCTTAGCCGTAGGTGACTTATGGGTTGAGTTATCTTTAATTTAAAAAACACAGGTTTTTAGAGGAAAGATGAGGGAGTCTACCTTAAATATATTTTTACGTAATTGTACACATTGAAAAAGTAAAATTCAAACTTTAGTTCAGGAATCATCTGACATAAAATTTTCAGTAAGGGAGGATTTTTTAATTTTTAAAGTATCGATGTTTCGTCAGCGGGAAAGTTGTAGGAAGTCACACGTACTAAAACGTACGTTTAAACATGTTTTGTCTTAAAACCGTTTTGGTTTTTAAGGTGGTTGATTAAGTACAATAAAATTGCGCTTGAAACTAAAAGGTCCTGCCACAAACACTCCGTTGGTCCGATCACGCTGATTATTTATTCTGGATTCACGTTTTTATTCATTAGTTTTCATAATAAAGTATATTTTGGTATTTGTTTTTTATTAAGTTTGTAAATCATTTCGTTAATTTATAAAAGTTGTGTAAACCCAATTTTAAAGTGAGAAAACAATAACTGAAAGAGAAGAGCATCTCGTAGTATTTTGTTATAATTAATTGTATATTTTCAAATAATAATCTATATTATTAAAAAAAATTTTGTCGAAAAAATATTTCCAATCACCTCTTAATGGACCCATTGTAAAGATTTTTTTTAAATGTGTTTATTTTTATCTCTAGATAATGTCATCAAGCATTAAATTTTTTTTTAACATTCGAGGCCACAAAAATTTTAATTAGCCTATATGATTTTTTCGGTTTTTAAAATTTATTTTAAAAACTAAAAAAGGTACGATTGGTTGATAGCTCATGACCTAAAAAATTGCTTCCAAATCGATTTCGTAAATTTAATTTTTACTCCTCCATCTTAAAAAATTTTGTACAAAATAAAATTTACAAATTCGATTTGGAAGCAATTTTTTATATCAAGCACTTTGAAATAAACATTTTTCGTCTCTTGACTTTTTTTCTAAAAACTCTCTCTTTTCGAGATATTAACAACTTTATGTCGATTTATTTCAACACGTTTAGGGCCGCCATTTTGTTTTGAGTGGTACGATTTTTGTTTTATTGATGTCATTTTCCTAGTCTTAAATATACCTTTAAAATGAGGTATCACATGACCATACTTCCCATTTAAAAAATTTGAGTTGCCCCCAAAATCCCCCATTTTTGGGGGACACTCAAAATTTCCGATAAAGTCAAAAGATACTTAGGATTAAGTTAGTATCGTTCCCCATATGTACAAAGATATTTGTTTTACAAGCAAGAAAATTTAAGGGGTCGCACTTTTTTACACACAGTATATATATGTATATATATGTGTCCGCACTCTAGCGACAGCATTTTAAGTTCGATTTGGTCCAAATTTCTAACACATATTGGTTGCCTAAGTCGCTCGGACGAGTTCGTGAGCCAAAAAATCGAACAACCGGAAGCACGTTTTTTGACCGGAAGTGACTATTTTTTGAGAATTTTCCTACGAGAATGAATGTCTTTTAGAGTTTTTTCTGAAAATATAAATGTAGGGTGTTATTCTGCACATTTTATTTTTTACACGACCTTACAGCTAGCTAGGTTTCCCCAAAAATTGATCAAAACGTAAAATAACTTTAAAGGACCTTCTCATCCGTGGCCGACGGGCGAGTTTTTACGCTGCGGGCGAAGCGAAGATCATAACCCGAGGCCACAAGATCGAGGTGCAAACTCGCAAAGCGATTTTTTCCACTGCAAGTGTAAAGAAAAAGCACGTGAGTCGAAGCTGGAGACTTAGGCACAAACAAATTCTACTAATATATTTCATACACAGAGGCAGCTATTCAGGTGCTACGACGGTGCACCTAGTAGGAGCACCTATTTCCCAAATTGTAGGTTGACACCCTACAACATAGGCACATAAACTTAATTTGAGAAATTTGCTCAACTCACGTCAGCGGTTCAACTGTGGTCAAATTATTTTTCTCACACAATGCCTTGAGTTCACGTCGAAATTGAACTTTTAAGACTTTTAATTTTTTATTTATTTCGTCACCGCTCACGTCAAAAACATGTTTGTAAGTGTGGTCTAGGCTTTACTAGTGCTAATTGTTTACATTACGGTCGTTCATTCCCTTACGCGAAGAATAAGCGTAAACCTAGTTATGGAACACCCGGTATAATAATTTTGTAGTCTATGTGTACCATACTTTGTTTTGAACTATTTTAGTTGTTGCTAAAGTGATCGATTGTAAATTTGTTTTTAATAATATAAAGATTATTATTTACTTATTTATGGGTTTTTTTCCCAGTTCAAAATATTGACCATAAAACTAAATCTTTTAGAGCTTTTTCGCAAAACTGTCATAAGTATTGCCCGCAAAACAATACTTTTCCCAAAAGCGGTAATGAACAGTCTAATACCTTATTTGAGAACAGTTGAAATATATATGTTTGGTGTCAAAACAAAACCTGTTTTGCTATTTTACCTAAGTTTTTGCATATTTAGTTTTAAATACTTTACCCATTTTAAGCCCGATTTTATGAAATAAAGTGTTTATTCGTTAATTTTATCTTGTATATGGGATATTTTTTCAACAAAACCAACTTAGAAGACTTTACAATATTTCACAGTAATAGATTATTAAATCAAGTTCAGGAAAACCCATATTCAAATCATGTTAATTGGAGATTTAAGATAATTTTTATACAGTACTAGTGGACCCGGCAATGCTTCGCTATTGCTTAATTTGAAACTTTGAAAGCCTGTAATTCGTATCCCGTGTAATTCAACATCCTGTAATTCGTATCCCGTGTAATTCAACATAGGCCTAATGATTGTTACACATAATTAATAAAACAACTGATTTGAATCAAAAGTTTAATACAATTTTAGGTTAGGCCTTTAAAACCTATGAAATATAATAATTCAAACATCTAATATTACAATTTAACATTATATTATTGTTACACATTATAAATAAAACAGCTTATTTGGACCAAAGGTTTAACACAATTTTAGGTTAGGCCTATTATTATAAAATCAACACACTTTTTTTGAAAGAGTTTGGAATTATCACCATAGTAACCAGAATAACACATTAATAAATACGAATCAGCTGTTTCATCTGTTATATGGCTGCTTATGGGAGGGATGAATTTTCGCATTTTCTACCCTTTAAATTCAAAATTTTGCAAAATCCTTTCTTAGCACGCCTCTACATTATTGGACGGATGTACCTTCCAAATTTCAAGTCTCTAGCTTTAATAGAATCGGCTCTGCGTTGATCGTCAGTCAGGACATTGCATTTTATATAAGAGATTTGACATAACTTTTGCATTGTAAGTTACAAAAAAAATCATTTACTACTTAAAATAGTTTTTAATTCATTTAAAAATGTATTAAATTTATATAATTGGGTTATTAAAAACATTATCAATAATAAATCATTACTCAACAGTACTGTATAATATAGTTGCAACGTGCACCAAATATTGAAACATGTGCTCGCTCCCTCCACAACGAAAACTAAATTCTCTTCGTTTGGGATGATTAGTAGTTTGTCAAAGTAGTAGTAGGCAGTGCAAGAGGCAGATATATTCGCGGTCTGGTGGTGCGGCGAAATTTAAACTCTGTCTATAATGTCAGTTTCGTCTCGAGGAGCTGAAAAAGACTGGTGGCGCTCCGAGTGGCTTCGATGTGAACTAACATGCAAGTGTCCGCTTATAGCCCATTAGGTTTCGCTTCTTGTAGTGTTGTTTCTTCAATGCTGATACCCATCCAGTTGGGCAAAAGGGATTCCTCTGTGCCTCATGGAACTGGGGTAAGGAAATGACTGAAAAGATCCGCAGTTATATAATGCTTTCATAATACATCGTGAACATTTATATATCATTAGGGGCTGCTAGCTTCACTCAGCACCAAAACAAATGGAAACAGAATACAGTATTGTATAATCTGATATTTTCACTGAAATGACAATTGATTAGAACAGAGGCACTTGGATCAGGATAGAGTGGTGGGGGTGCGGTATCCTAGATCCTGTCTCATACGTAGTAGAGACTGGTTTTTGTGTGATTTTTGTTTTTGTCTGTTTTTATTTTGTTCACGCATAGCGGCATCATTTGATGCCAGATGTGTTTTTTACTACATTTATTTACTTGCTGGTTCTAAGATGTACTTCAATGCATAGAAGCCACAAGTGATGACAGAAGAACTTCAAATAATATCACCAGAGTGCAGGATGGTCATGCTACTAATTCTGCCCTACTAAGCACAAAGGGGGTAACTGACATTTTTGTACTTTTTGAGATTTATATACCTAATAATTCTATACAAAATTTAGAGTCAATTACTAGAGTTTCAAGGCCGTAAGTGCTTTTAAAACCTATTTTAAATGTATTTATTTTTAGGTGTAACTACACATACTACTTCAAATACTAAAACAATTAGGCCGTAAATGGCAATAACTAAAGCATTTTAGCCGTATTTGATGCAGATACGGCCATTGACTTTAGTAAAAAACACTTACGGCTTCAAAAGCTTAGTATATGAGTGAATCCACAGTAAATTTCAAATCAATGTCTCTTAGGATTTTCACATGAAAAAAATAGTATTAACTAGTATTGAAAATCTTTTTTAATAGTACATAATTTGCACTTTAAGAAATTAACGATTATTTTTAATTTCAAAATTTTTTTTCATCGAAAAAAATAATTCAACCCATCAAAATGTCAATTCCGTCCCGTGTCCTCATCACGAGTTTACTTGAACGGACTGATAGATTTTATTGATTTTAATTGAAAAAATCCTGAAAAAATTACAGTTGCATTTAAAAAAAGCAGAATAATACGCATTAAGTAATAAAATCTCAAAATATAAATTTTTAAAGTAATAACAGTATGTGCACAACATCAGAAGAACCAGAAGAAGGCAACCGATGTAGGAGTAGAATACCCAAAAATAAGAAGCCCTAGGCCTAAATGTCTTGATTTTTAAAATTTGACTAATCTTAGGACAGCATTAGCCAAATAATATTACATATTCAATTGTTTGTATTTAATCTTATTAAACTTTGATATTGAGAATGTACCCTCATTTCCCTGCACTACAATAAAAAAAAGCCAAGTTTGCTTAAACATGAAGTAAATGTATATTTTATAAATATGTATATAATATAAAACCTATTAATTGATTACTAAATGCAGTTGAAACATCAGTAACAAATATAAATAAATGGTACCAGGAACTGGCACATACTTTCTCACAAACATATTTAAATTATCAAACAGATCCACTGTGACTTGTATGGTGGAGTAGGAGAGGTGATTTTTTATTTAAGTTGGAGATTAACTAATAAATATTATTATTATTATCTAGAGAGAAAACTATTTGATCGATATCGAACAAATTTGCACCAAACATGTCAATTAGTCTTTATAGATGCACGAAAAAAGGTTTTGAAAAATTTTGAAAAAAAAACTCCTTTATGGCCAAATAACCCCCAAAAATCAGTTATTATTATTATTAATAGGTAAACGAGAATTTTTAGAAAGATGCGGTATTTTGCATATGGTAGGGGGCACATAAAAGGCTACAAATAAGCCAAATTTTATCAGAATCATTAGAGCAGTTTTTTTATAAAAAAAATAATAACTGATTTTTTGGGGTTTTTTGGCCAAAAAGGGGGTTGTTTTTCAAAAATTTTCAAAACCCTTTTCGTTCATCTATACAGGCTTAATTGACATGTCTGGTGCAAATTTGGTTGAAATCGATTAAATAGTTTTCTCTCTAGCTTTGTACTCGTATACATACAGACAGACATTTTGTAGAAAACACTTTTTTGGACTCAGACGGTCCCAAAATGGACATTTCCACAAAAATCTTAACATCGATTTTTTTTGCGATCACTATACTTTCTCTATACTATAGTATAGTGAGAAAGTAAAACTTAATATCTTAATATACTTAAATGCTGCAACTTTAATTTACTAAAGTTTATAAGGGGTAACTGTGCAGTTACCCCCATTAATGTCTAGTAATTTGCAGTTACGCCTATTTGGTCTAGTAATGTTATAATAACATAAATATAAAAAGTATAGTAACTGCTGCCAATTAGTGAGTAATGTTTTTTTTGCTGCTAAAACCACATTGAATTATCAATAAAAAAATTAGTAAACTTTTTTTGTATATATTTACTTTTAGTGACAAAAAATATACAATCGGCAGCTATTTAAACTTTAAAATGGGTTTTCTCATTATTACTTCATTGTCAGTTACCCCCTTTGTGCTTAGTAGGGCAGAATTGTAAACAAGTATTCAGTTGGAAACTTGGTTGCCGTGGAAACTGACACAATCTCAACTTGGTTTTTTTTGTGTATAAAACATGGCCAATTCAAAACATAAGTAAAAGTATGTATTATTTTCCAAATTTATCACAGATTATATTCATATAATAATTAGTGCCAGTTATTGATTAACATGGCTGAAATATTGTAAAGTACATGTGTACTCAATTGATGCCAGGCATGCATTTAGGATACCCAATAATTGTGTTTTGAGGTTATGTTCATCAACAAATACATTGTGTACTCAGTTGATGCCAGTATGCATCAGAGTACCCTACGTTTTAGAGGTCATGTTTAAATATATTTTTCTGTACCATCTTTCTTTAAATACTATGTTGGCCTATATAATTTGTATTGTTTTGAAACATAATAATAATAATAAAGACATTATTTCCTGCGTACCTACATAATGTAAATAATATCAGCACTAAACCAATGCACAACAAATACAACCATACATAGGCCTACATGAAACTAAAAATACATCTAGATAGTAACATAATTTTTTTAGTTATATCTAAATACAAATATTTATAAAGAAAATTGGGTTATGTAAAATTTCTTATGATATGTTATAATAATATTTGATACTAGTATTTTATAGGAATATTGTATTAGCAAAAATAATGAAATTGTTTTATTAAGTGAATATATCAGGTTTAGTTTTATTCATCCACAGTTTCCCATCTTTTGATGATACACATGTTTTAGGTACTTTACCTATAATATAGTGCACAGTGGTATCATATGGTGAAAGATTTTTGTATGTATTTTTTGGAAATTTTTTATCATAGATTTATGTCTAAATATTATGTTTTCAAATGGGCACCATCATATGATTTTTTTTAGTTGGATAACAAATTCATGCATGAAGAGGTTAAAACAGCTGTTGGTTGTTAAGGGTAATAAACTGATTCTAAATTTGCTAAGTTTATTGCTATGGTAATGAATGTAAATACAACATACATGTGTTGCTAAGTTTGATCTGAATCAGCTGTTTAATCTTTTATAAATAAGTATGATCCCTACCCTATACGCAATCATAATTTTCTAACAGTGATGTTTGAGTCCCAGCGCGCAGGGGCCTGGTTCGTGAGTTAAAGGTCTCTCTTTTAATAAACTTTTCAATAGTGTATTACATGATCTACCTTTATATTTGAAATTGTTAACACCCCTTACCCCCCCCCCCCCTAAGCCCCTTAAAATTATAGAGGGTCAGATATGTCAAAAAAATTGTCCTGTTGTGCTACACAAGATATATAAAAAGTTTTGTTAACTTATTTTCAATACAAAAAATAATAAAGGGGGCTAAAGGGACTTTATGAGCACTCTGTATGCTTGGTTATCCAAGTTTCCTTATTATCCGGGCAAATTAAAAAAAAAAGAACTTTTTAAAAATCCATTTTGTTAACTTATAAATAAATATCCTTAGTGCAACATTTATTATCTATGGAAATAAATGTAAGATAACTGAATTGATTTAGATAAAGAATTCATAGCTTGAGAGGATTTTTCAATAAAATGAATTTATAACAAAAACATTGGACACGAAATAGAACGGAAATTGAAAAGTGATTATCTTCAAATGAAGAAGATGCTAGACAATCAATGAGGAAAGCGAGCATGAAAAAACTTCAGAGGCATAATTTTTGTGGTTTTTATTACAGTAGTTTACAGTATCTGATTTCTTTCATTTGAGTACATTTAGTACAGTCTAATTAGACCCAAACTGGAGAATCCAAAAAAACAAAGGTCTGATTGTTGGAAGTTGTTCATTACCCTTTGCTCTAAATGTGGTAAAAAGTCTCCACCGATATAGCGTCGGGTTTGGGGGTAGGAGGGGGTAAGAGGTAAAAAATGTGTGATTTTTAGTTTTTTTGTAAATATTTTGTAAACCCTTCACTTTAGAGCTTAGTTTGTTCTATAACTTTTTAAAGTAAATTAAATTCTCTACAAAAATGGTTCTGTACTTTTTTTTGCTCAGATCAATAGTTTTGGAGATATGGAGGGGGTAAAAGTAAGGTATTTCTCCAGCTGTGGTGAAAACGTGTTTAAATTGACAATTTCTTGGCGATTTACCGTATAATTAATATTAGGTGATAATGTTTTGAAAATACAGTTCAGCAGACTCGTAGTTTTATACTTTTTTTGCTTTGATCAATAGTTTTGGAGATATAAAGGGGGTCACTTTTAAATAATTCACCATAAATTTTCCAAAAGTGATTGAGCTTATAAAATGATTGTAAAATAGCACATTTTCAAAAGTATTTTGGAACTAAAACCATTAGGAAATTACAACCACAAGCCCTAATTTGACAGGGTATACACCATATAACCCCCTCTCTTTGGCCCATACCAATGAAAAGAACCATGACCATCCACAGTGTGTAAATTGTAATTGGCATTGTAGAAGACATATTGCACATATCTTTGGTTTATGTTCAGTTGTTCCTTACAAGTAATTGATCTTTCAAATTTCAACACTTTCACTGTAAGAAACACAGAACCCCATATTCGCCAGTAAATCTATAAGTAGTTTGGAACCGAATCTTCTGTAGAGGAACACTGCTGTGCCGAACTGAATATTCGACAAGGAAGATCTTGGGCGGGACACTGAAACTAGTGAGTGAGAAATTGCGGTGGTTGGCCTTTCAGTAACTTTTCTTGTGGTTTCTGTTTCCTTTGTTGATTTCATATACAATAGTCTTCAATAGTTCTGGAATGAGATCTGCACTTCCAGACTGAATTTGATCAAGGGTTGGGAACTGAGAACAGTTTGGATTTCAGTGTGCGCTGAATCAGGTGAAGCTTTGACTACTCTTAATTCATCAGCATCTTCATCAATGTTTTGGCTTAAGTACCATGCGTCTGATAAGATTCTTGAAGCTGTACCGCTGAAACAAATAACGATTATTTTACCATGAATATCTGTGACATGTAGGTTGGCTCCAAAGCGGCAGAAAGTTTGTCTTTTAGGTAGCAGTATTCATATTTTTCAACACCAGGAATTAGATTGACATATAGCTTACGCAATTCATTAAATTAATACTGACATTCATCATTCTCCATTAAATATTGGCACAGCTTGTCAAATGCCTCAGCCTTTTCATTATACCCGTTGATCCTCCCCTACGAGATACCTCACCAGGTTTGATTTAATTTTCTACCTGAATCTTTGTAAACAATACCTATTTTACCGCCCATCACATTGAATTAGATCAATAACATTTGAGGTCTGAGAAGAACTTCTTGACCCCAAGCATCGTTTCTTCTTGTTGCATCTCCACAAGTACGTTGTACAAGTGCCTCTGTCATAACCTCACTGCATTCTTGTTGAAATGTCTTCCTACATTTAGACACATGAAGACATGGTGAGACAGTGAGTTTTAAAATTAAATTCACTATGGGCTGGTCTTCCCTCGTCTGGGGGTTCAATTGCTGAGGGGGGCTTGGGTTTTAAAGTATAACGCCGGCAACATTCTTTATCCGTTTCAAGAACCGCATTGAAATTTTTCACCCACTCCATCCTCTTTTATTTCGCTACATTGTATTATTTTATCTACTCTTTTCTTAGTTAAACGTACAAACTCTCCACCATTATCTATACAGGGTTCTTACGAACAACTCATATTTAAACATATATAGTTCTGTTTCAAAAAACAGTTTAAATTAACGTTTTTTAAGATTACTAGTTCACATCTACACAAGTATTTACTGTTTGCATACACAAACACATTACAACGTTATCTGTGATAATGCAATTGGTAAATTGGCAGTTCGTGTAATAAATAGTCTCTAAGTAGACCACTATGTGAAATGAATGGTTTTATTTTTTTAAACGTAACCAGAGAATTTTTTAAGAGAATGCTTTTATTATTGTTGAAAAAACAAGAAAACTTTGGTATTCATTACTGAACATAAAAATTACATATTTTTTGCGTAATAGTTGGAGTACTAAATTTTTTTCATACTAGGTAAAGTGGTATTACGTATACATCACTTTTTTATTATTAGTTCTTAACTACACAAATTACGCAAATTAATAACTAAACACCTAAAACGGTACTATTAAAAGAGTATTCAATTAAATTACTACAGTTACAACAAAACCAAGGGATGATATTACCTGTACTGCCAAAAAACCTTTTCCTACCTCACAGTGATAAGCGCACATTAACAAACAAATAACACATTCCTTGAACTAATCTAAAAAAAAACATTAATCTGGTCACTGACTGCGGGGAGCAGTAGCGCTGACTAGAGACCTGGGGAGGATGTAGAAGGTGTCGCGAAGCAATGACCCATTGTCTTGCTAAGCGATGAGCAAACACTAACTCCCCCCCTCCCCCTAAGGCTCCATCAAACACTGAACCACGTGTCTGGTGGACTGTTTGCAAAAAATTACCCGCTAATGTTAATTATACGGAAAATCGCCAAGAAATTGTTTATTTAAACACGTTTTCAACCAAACCTAAGGAAATACCTTACTTTTACCCCTCCATATCTCTAAAACTATTGATCGCAGCAAAAATGTTATAGAACCATTTTTGTAGAGAATTTAATTTACTTTAGAAAGTTATAGATTATACTAAGCTCTAAAGTGAAGGGTTTGCGAAATATTTACAAAAAAACCTAAAGAACACACATTTTTCCCCACTTACCCCTCCCACCCCCAAACACGACGCTATATCGGTGGAGACTTTCTACCACATTTAGAGCAAAGGGTAATGAACAACTTCCAACAATCAGACCTTTGTTTTTTTGGATTCTCTAGTTTGAGTATGTTTTGGTCTAATTTTACAGTACTAATTATCAAACCTTTGTTCATTCAATACTATATTATTTACGGCCAAATAAAATAAATTTTAAAGTAAGTATGGCTCCAAATCAGCCTATAACGACGTAAATGACGCGGAAACACGCACCTCAATTTTGTTTTTCTCTTGGCCTACCGTATTATCCGAATTTTTTGTTATCCGAGGTCTGCCCGGCCCCAATTACCTTGGATAATCGAGGTTCTGCTGTATTCTGACCTGCGCTTAGTCCACCCCCAATGCCAAATCCTCGGTGCACCACTGATGAAATCTGTTCTGATTCCACTTTATAACAACATGGGCGGACAGATACGACCAAACTAGCATGTAAGGATTTCTTTAAACTACGGAATCATAAATAAATATGTGAATTGCAGAAGTTTAAATTAATAACACTTTCTTTGCTTTTCAGAGGGAAAAAAAACTAGTCAGTGAATCTTCTGCGAAGCATTCTCAACAATTTCATGTGGATCCAAGAAAATGCAAAGGAATCAATATCGATATAAAGTCTGAAGGCGACAAATGTGTGTCTATATCTTTTGTGACGTCTGAATCAAATTTACATAATCTGTTACCCATAGACGTGAATAAATATCCGTTACACAACGGTGAATTGACTAATACAGTAGAAGATAACGGAAACACTATAAAAGATAGATTGAAACAAAATTTTGACGAAAGAAATAATTTGTTGGCTGAAAAAATATTAGAAAGTGAAAAGAAATTGAAAGATATTTGTATCGACACTAAATCGTTAGAATATTTGAACTGTTCGAAGGATGTAAACGTAAAAACACTCGAAACCAACCACGATACAGGAAAAACTAAGACAGATAACGTTAAACCACACCAAACGTGTGTGGATTTGCCTGACGGTAATTCTTTGAAAAGTGCATCGGATTCGGCGCTATCATATTCACGGTGTCCACGTAAAACATTACAGTCTACAAAAGCAAAACGAAGCTTCCCCCCTAAAGAACCCATTATCCGTAATAGAAATCTATGCACTAGAGCTGTATCGTCGAAATTGTTGTTTAAACGGAACTCCAAAACTTTGAATTCGTTGAACACATCAAAGTACTTAGAAGTAGGACAAGGAGATAGACAAAAAAATTCAACGTTTTGCGTTCATCGCTTTGAGGTTCTAAATAGCCAGAAAGAATTACCCGGTCAGAATTTTGTGAAAATAGAGGAGTGTTTGGAAAATAAAACGAATGAGAAAAACTGTGTAGAGAAAAGTTTAAAGCAGGAAACGAGTTGTAAAAATTGTACGGTTGGTAGTTCTGAAAATAAAGAAAAAGAAAAACTGCATGAATCGTCTAAATGCTCTTCAAAAGACAAATCACTGTTGCAAGTAAACAAGAAAAAGAGTGACAAGTCTAACGTAAGTACTGAGAAAAGTGATATTAAAGAATACAGTGAAACAAAATTGAAAAGTAAAAAAGCGGTAACTAAACAATCTAGTGAAAAAGAAAGTTCTTTGGGTGGTTGGTTTGGGTTTTCAAAGAAGTTTAATATATTCAACGTTCAAAAACAAGCAAGCTCGAAAGAAAAAGACAAAAAGAAAGTAGATAGAAAAGCGGACAAGAAAATTGTTAGTGATTCATCGTTTACTGTGTCGACTCAAAATATAAAACGACCAAATTTGAAAAGTAGAGATAAGAAGGAAGTCGACGGTAAAATTGTTTGTGATTCATGGTATACTGTATCGACCGTAAACATTAAAAAACCGCCGGAAAAGGACAGGAAAAGAGTTGAAACAAAAGTTGTCAGTGATTCATCTTTTACTGCGTCAACTGTAAAATCCAAGAAATCAAATACTGCAGAAGAAAATCAATCGCAGAGTAAAACCAATATGACGGATGCTTCAGGTGCTTATAGGCGTAGGAATGGTAAGTTTTGATAATACTATTAATTGTAGGTTAAAAAAAATAAAGCAGTTGTGGGACTGCCGGCAGAAGTGAAAACTGTCATCTATATATGAGGAGGCGGCGAACAAAAATCATTTTGTCCAAAATATAAAAAAATTGAGTCAAAGGTATTTTTGTGTTGAGTTTGTTCTTTGTAACATAGTGAAACCATCAAGTCAACCAAAACAAATTTTGTCTTATGTTTATAGCATGTAGAATAGTACAGATTTTTTCAAATAGAACTTTGTCCAACACATGTTTTTATAGTAACAGAATCTTGTCCAATGCACCAATCACAGAGCAGTTACTATGGCAACCCAGCATGCATTTCTGCTGTTGTTTTTATGACCTCATCTAAACATCAACTTGTTGATTTCTTCTTAGTGTGCTTCCGTTCTTAAAGATTACTAATATACAGTAATAATAAGTGAAGTGTTTTATGTCAATAATGAGTAAAGTAGTGGATGACAGTTTTGTTAGTGTTGGTGAAGATAATCAAGGTGCAAGGAAAATAACTATTAACTCAAGAAAGAGGAAATTGGCCCAAGAGAAAAGATACAGTCAACCAAGTGGTTACAACTGCTTTACACCATGTACTGACAGTCGTAGGTTTAATTGTAAAAGGTTTTCACCTATTGATTGTTCATTTATTCGGAAACAGTTACTGTGTGTGCCAAACAAAACTTCTCAAGATAATTATGTAGCCAAATTCATTTCTCTAAATCCAATTAAAAGGCCTAGGCCAAACTCTATCAGGAATAGTGCCAATAAAAGTACACTTTGGTCAGAAGAAATAATCTGGTCATTAGTGTGTGGAAAAAGTTTTTTGTGTCTGTAATGTTAGTGAAATATACTAAACTTAGACATATTTGTTTAGCGATTGCTAAGGGCGAACATGTAACTGAAAAAAGAGGCGGCAGTCACAGATCTCAGAAATCAGTTGTCAAAAAACAGTTGGTAAGAGAGTTCATCAAGAAACTCCATGGAAAAAAGTCACTATTCGAACAAAAAATCCAAAAGAATTTATTTAGATGGCAAACTGAACGTAACCAAACTTTGGAAAATGTTTAATACATATCAATCCGACAACGTCAACAAAGTTTCTAAGTCCATGTTCAGAAGAATTTTCATGATATTCTACATTGGTTTCCGATCTCCGGCCTCAGACATTTGTAGCTATTGTTTGTGATTAAAAAACCTCATGAAATGTAATGCAGATCCACAGAAAAAGGTTTAATACATGACCCAGAAGCGTGTGCATAGCCTTCCCATTCATAAAAAAAAAAAATATGTCCCAATTGAATTTATTCAAGAAAGATGAAGTCCACCCGGACCATTCAAAAAGGATCTTGTCCAACATTTTAACTCAATATATTTAACAATATATTTATTTTCTATTTGAAGGGATATGAACAATAGTTCTAGTATGCTCCTGGAAGGGAAAGGAACATAAACATACGGATGTTATTTTGTAGTTAATTATAAATCAGTTTTCTGCATTTACTGAAAATTATGATCTGTGCGACAAAATGCTTTTTGTACACCACCTCCTCATATTATAGACTATAGAAATAATGTTTACGTTATTTTTTAGATTTCAATTTTAAATGGGAGAAGATAAAAATAATGATCAAATTTCAGATTAAAGCAATATAAGTAACGATTTATATTCATGACAGTTTTCACTACTGTACTGAACCAACACAAGTTTTTTTCAAAATCTTTGAGAAAGGCTTACTTTATTATAATTTGAATATCTGTTGTCAAATACTACAGTTAAACAGCTAATTTTTATTAAAAGTTTAACAACATAATTTTATGCTAGGCCTAAACTGAACCAACACACGTTTCTTTAATCCATTTACTTTCATTATCATAGCAACCAAGTTAGCAAATTTAGACATCTTTAAAAAAATGAGAGAAAGCACTATGTCCATTTTATAGGTAACACCTAGTACTCTAATTTAACACAAATTATGAAATTAGGAAATGCTATGTCCATTTCATCGGTAGCTTGACTTGACTAAATTCATACAGCTATTTTTTAAGCCTTTGAATTTACCTCTGCCTATTTTATTTTGTCAATTTGTTTTTCTTTTACTATCAGCTGTTTCATTGAACTTCTGGTTTATATTAGTACTAGGGGAAACTTCTGCCTGCTCCACACGCCAACTCCGTTGGAACCTTCTATACACATACAGTACGATTTTTATAACCGTGCCCTCGGCTCGGCTAGCGCTCGGTGGGCTAGCGGTGTAGCGGGGAGGGATTGTAAAGGCAGTTCCACAAACTTCGAATAAACAAAAATGATGAATAACTATTCGAATAAAATTATTGAAATAAAAACTACTTGAATGAGTCATAGACTACTTGTCTCTTGTTCGAGTATTCGAATAATAATACTGTGGTGTGGTTGAGGTAAATGCCAGACACCAAGTAGGCCTACTTCCTCCCAGGCAGGAAGTTTTCCCCGGAATCTAACTTCAGACATCCGTACCGAGCAAACCGTAAGTCAAACAAAAAAATGTTTCAAATAAAATATTTAATTTGGACTTTTATCTAAAACTTTCTCGCGAACACTTTGTCTCTGACCAACAAATAAAAAACTTTCCAGCGGTGTCAAAATTTCATGTAATTATTAAAGTACATTGTTGTAATATTGATTTTTAAAATATGAAATAGGTTTTGTAAAGGATTTTCTTTTACATCATACGAATCGTATGGTTGTTATCTGCGTATCCGTGAAAGTTTCATAATTTTACATCGCTGCTAAGTGTATTAAATGACAGTGTTATTGAAGCTCGGTTTTCGCTGTTTCACGCCGCTCGGCTCAGTTTTCGTGGAGAAAACTAGAGTACACAGAGCGATTTCTAACGTTATCATTCAGGTTAGTACAACTTGGCCGAGGGCACGGTTAAAAAAATCGTACTGTAATCATGTTATGTTTTTTTTTTATAATAAAGATGTAGGTTTAATAATAACCCCAAAGCTAAGATGGTAAATAATGTTACATGTTCAAATCAAATTATTTTGTATTTTTATAATAGCAGTTATAATAAATGTTAATAGAACCAGCAAAGCTCAGGTCTACACTTTAATAAAAACCTAACCTAAAAGTTAGAAATACAAATAGTTGCTTCAAAGAGTGGAATCAGGTGTTAATAGAAATATTAGAGCAAATGGCTGTTTTATCTGTTATTTTATTCAATTGGTTGCTATGGTAATTCATCAGTCTAAGCCTAACCTAAGAATTTTTTCCGACTAAATTTACAAATATTGAAATAAACAAATTTGTTTATCAAAATGAGTTATAGCCTATTTTACTTAGGGATCGTGAAGCTATTTATTAGTAAAACTATTTTTTCAATCGGTTCAGTAGTTCCAGAGAGAGAGATTATACCCCCTAGATACAAACAAACGAAAAACAAATAAACAAACAAAATTTACCTCTTTATAATATTGGTATGGATGTGTGTAAAACAACGAAGAAGAAGACATCATCTTATAAAGCAAAAACTTAAAGTGTCTTACTTTAAAAGTCGCATATCCCGAGTTTGTATATTTTACTTTATCCAAAATTGCTCGGTGCACCTAAAGAAGGTTTCACTTCAAAAAGTGTTTGGCATTGTTGCTGTCTTCAAGCCTACGACTATACATTTTCGTTTTCTATAAAGGGTGTTTCATTATGTACCTTTGTTCATATTAAGGTTATTTCATTTAATCCAGACTTTCAATTATCTGGACAACTTAGAGCCCCAATTAGTCCGTATTAATGAGGTTTTACTGTATTTGTTTAGTACTAGATTTTGAGTGACCCTCTGATTTTATTAAATAACATGCAAAGAACCATTATTCCTTTCCACTGGAACATGGTGTTTGTAACGTAATTAAAATTGTGTTAACATAGGACATTTAAAATTTGACTGGCCGCCATTTTCGATAGGGTTAAGTTAGAGACCAGTAATTTGTGCCATTCTTCTTTATTTATCAAGCCCTTTAAAATGAGGTATCACTTGATGGGGGTTTGTATTTAAGATTTTTGAATTACCCTCTCAACCCCCCCATTTTGGGGTAAGGAGTGAAATGGTCGGTTACACCAAAATTCATCTCACTTTGTCATATCATATAAAGCTCAATTATTTATTTCTACTTGGTCTAAAGTTAAATTGGAGGGGATGGGACTTTTTGGACATTCTGTATAATATAATCCGCAATATTATTGTTTTGCGACAGAAATTATGGAGATTTGTGTAGATAATATTCTTGAATTTAATTTCAGAACTCTTGATACACAAACAAAATATATTTTTTTTAAGGCGTAAAACCTGAGCGGTTTTCATCGTTAAAACAAAATCCTATTACTTTTTAAATGAGCAATTCTTGTATCTATCTTTGTATCTGTCGTGGATCTCGAAAACGGCTCTAACGAATTCAAAGAAATTTTTTATTTAGGTGTAGTTTTGATTTTTAAGTACACCCATATAGTTGTATTTCGTATAAAAACGCAATTTAAAAAAAATAAAATTTCAAAGTTGAAAAATTTTAACATAGCGTCTTATGGGTTGCCATGTTGGTTACAAAATAACAACGAAATAGTAAATAAAGCGATCAAAACAGCTGTTTATAAACAAGCCAATTTATACTGTTTTAGCACGTTGGAATTAGAATAAATTGGGCCTGATTTAACAATTTATTTTGTCAAAAAAAAAGGTAAACTTGGCAAAGATGGATAAATTCTAATAGTCAATTTTGTAATATAGGCCTGGCTCATTTCTGAAACACATAGTATTAAGGTTATGTTAATCCTGTAATAATTGTTACTTTATTTAGGCCTGGTTTCAAAACTTTAGTTGACAGAAGATAGTAGCACTAGGACTAAAATCGTAATGAAAGCCTCTCACGTTTCTAAAGCATGTATTTGAGGTTATAATTAATCTTGTAATTACTGTTAATATATTTAAGCCTGGTTTCATAATTTTACAAACCTATGTACAAATGAGCCAAAGATTAACGAGATTCTTTAGCGAATTTTCCAACTGCGAGCGAAGCGAAGCAGCCATCTGAGGCGGGGTTGGGACACGGAGCGTCCAGGGGCAGAGTCCCTAGTAATAATATAATAGTACAGTATCTTATATTTTTCCATCAGTGACCTCTTTTTGTTAATATATTTGACTCGTTTCGGGATATCTATATCCCGTCATCAGAAATGTTTTGTTGAATGGGGATCGTCAAAACATTAAGTAAAAACGCAAACAAAAGCATAAAACTGCAACACATTTAAAACACAGTTAATATTTGTATATTTGTACTCCTTATAGCTACCGGTCTGTTTTTTGTACGAACTCGGAACTATTATTTGCCCTGGATTCTTATTGCTGTATCGTGTAGGGCGTTGAAGTCGGAATTCAATTGGTCATTTAATAAATGGTGTTCATTGTTTTTGTTTTCTACTTTAAATGCCTTGTAAATTTCAAACTCTTGCACAGCGTTCCTAAATTTTCCTTTACTGGAAATCTTTATTGGTTTAAAATAAAGTCTTTATTGGTTGCCAAGTCCGTGTGGTTTTCATCGTATGTATGTTGCCGTTAAGACAGGTAAAATAAATTAAACATACACACAATAATTTTTAGGTAAGGCCTAGACTGATGAACCAACATTTTATGTTTATTGAATTACAATGAATGGACATTAAACTGTTTTTACTATCTTAGCTTTGATGTTATAATTAATTCTACACCTTTAATTATAATAACATTAAACATATGGAAACAGGAAATATTTATATAAAAAACAAACTAATAATAATTTTAATTGAAAGATTAAAATTATGTGTGTATGTTGGCGTTAAGGCTGGTAAAAGAATTGAAGAAAAGGCGTGATGAACTTCGTTCCTGACGGGGGTCCCACTACCACATACATTTACTTTTTATCTTTTTAGGTTAGGTTAACAAAATAAAAGCAAACAAAAATCAACAAAAAGGCTTACTAAATTATAATTTAAACTTCTCTTGATATATGTTTGTGTCGCTCTATTATATAAAAAATCATGTCATTCATACAATAAACCTGACCCTACTGTGAATGCATCAGGATCTAGTTACCATACCCCCACCATGTTCAATCCAAGTGCCTCTGTCGAGGCATGACATATTATACAATACTGTAATCTGTTTCCATTTGATTAGACACTGGGATTGATGAGCAGAGCAAGCAAGGCCCCTAATATTTATATAAAGTTTTTGCTAAAATTATGAGCTTTAATTACCACTATTTTAATACTTTGTTAAAATACTGAACTTTTATAGTTGTACTAGCTGACCCGTACGGCGTTGCCCGTGGTGGTTGGTATTTTCAGTCTTTTTAACGTAATTGTATTCTTTTTAAGTGTTC
>JAGFPH010003148.1:148657-160580 GCA_018207615.1 Philaenus spumarius | reverse complement strand
GACAAGGCTCGAACATTATACGGCTCAATGAACTGACAACATGGAAAGGCAGCTGTTAGATATTATTTTGGTTTAATGTAGATAGTAAGAAACTCCATAACAAATAGTGTTGTCATAAATGAAATTTAATGGCTTTCATTAATACGAAAAGAGCACCTACAAACCAGTACTACTACATGCACTCATATGTCTGTCAAAGAAAACCAACAAATGTTTCCTCAATTTTATGTTATAGGAGCCGCTACAGGTTCCCTCTAAGTATCTCTAACTCTACTGAATTTTACAAAACTTTAACTGCAATACTTTCAGGAATATAAGCACAATTAATTGTACTTTTATCAACATTTTTTTAACTATCTTAAATTTTGTTTTGTATTTTAAAGGTGAAAATAAATTTGATTATCATCACCTGATACTTTCTCAATATCAAAATTCTGAATACAAATTTGATCTCTATTGGTTTGTAATCACTTAAAAATAAACTACATTCTGGTTATCATCGCCTATACTTAGTGAAACTCCAACACTACAATAATAAATAAACAAGCACCAAATAACATGAACTAAAAGCAAGTGTAATAAATACACTTAAAACTAAATCAAATCTTAAAATTAGTTCTCAATTTTGGTGTTACCCGAGGTGTTCAAAAAGTAATAGGAATGTTGTAATATTGTGAGTTGTATTAGTCTGAATTACCTGATTTTTCATTATTGTGTTGGTAAACACATTTGAAAAGTATATGTACATTGTTAGCCATATTGGATCCTTAGTCTGTTGTCAGCTGTTTACGAGGTTACATGTATTTTTGGTATGTTAGGCTTTTATTCATTTCTTTAAAAAAAAATGGATCAGAGAATTTGCATTAAATTATGCTACAATGATTTAATAAAGTGCAGCAATGTTTTATAAATGTTAAATATTGCTTTTGATGAGACTGCTATGAGTAAAACAAAGGTTTACAAGTGGTTTATATTTCATTACATGTAAATTATATTATTATATCGATTGGTTAAGTAAATTTAAGAAAGCTAGTTATCTATTCATTTGTACGTAGAATAAGAAACTAATCTTCGTACAAGAGAGAATAACGAGTTTATATTTAATTAAATTAGCCTCATATCCTAAAACATAAGATTATAGCCTCAAACCTGTTTCCAATATACAAATTGATATCATTTGGGACCTTACGGAGGTGAACTCTTGCGGCCAATATTAACAACCAGGAAAAGTAGAACAACCGATCAGAAGGCCGTTGCTATATAACTAGGATGCTTTCAAAGAAGGAGTGGGCTTGGCGATGCCAAGAAAGATAGTTATTTACAAACATCAGAATTAGACCTGTGCGAGCCTAGATTTTTGAGTTCGAGCCGAGCCGAGCCGAGCTTTTTATATAGCTCACGAACTCGAGCTTTTGACGAGCCGAGCTTTCTTATTACTTACTTCAATGTAGTACTAGGTAACAATCGGGGATTAAAACGATAAATACTTAATTTTAACAGCACTAGAGTAAAAAAAGTAGGCCTAATATATATGTATTATTTACATTCTTATTTTTTAGTCTGGGGACCATGATCAGTGCTCACTTATTACATCCAACAAAATTAATGAGCTCCCGAAGTTTTTGTATATCGTCGTGAATCACCCTGTATATAAAGTTTTTAATGACACCTGAAAACGTGTTTTGGGGACCATGATCAGTGCTCACTTACTACACACAACAAAATTAATATTGCATTGTCATCGGTCCTTGATAAGTGTGCAAAGTTTCAAACCAATCCGACGTTTTGAAGGGGGTGAAAATCACGTCGTGTTCTGGGGACCATGATCAGTGCTCACTTACTACACCCAAAAAATTAATATTGCATTGTCATCGGTCCTTGTTCTTCATATATACTATACACAAGGATATATATGATATATAGAAGTTTTCACTTCAATAAAAGTATTCAGCTAAGTTAAATTACGGACAAAAAGTCACTCTCAACGTCTATTATAAAATATTGCCACGTTTTCGATGCCATTGATGAAAAGACTAGCCTATTCCGATTAAGTTTCCACATATCCTCAACTAACTAAACTTAATCAAATTAATATGTTAATTCAGTAGAGCGTCGATTATCTGAAATCAGAAATATACTGTAAATAAATAAGTACATTACAGTACTACACGTAATAATTCCGAATTTAAAGTTTTTTACTCGCATAATCAGCCGAGTTGTAAACTTCAGGGAGTTTGTGCGCTCAACGGAACAGTGGTCGCTGTTGAGTCAGCCGAGCGCATGGCCGACCGCTGCTGTCAGTCGTTAGTGAGTTGTGAGTTCACAGTGAATTTAATTACCCGAACAAATTGGTTACAGAAGTCCCTTGGTCCCAATTTGTTTCTAAAAATCGGCGTTCTTCTGTATTAACTAATTGCGGTAACTAAAACAAAATGAATAAAACTCTGCACTAAAACTGAATACTGTACGTCGTATTTACACACAGCGTTATTAACTTGATATTACTTTGTTCTAACAAGTTGTTCAGACTTCGGCGGGACTAAACTGACGCCGTCGAATGAAATTTTCGATGATTGAAGTTCCAATTATTTCTGAACTCATCCGAATTGAACGTTCGGAAACAAAACATATAATATTCCGAGCTTTAACGCAATCCTAGTCAATCGTAAAAAAATATTATGCCTAATCGGATCCGAATAATTTTATTTGACACTTTTTCTTGCATAATTATTTTAATAATTTATTTATTTATTTTTAACTTTTAAGAATAATAAAGGGATTATTGATTGTTATAATCACTGATAGTAAAAAAATAATAATTTAGGCATAAATATTAATTTACAAAGGCTACATTATCTGATGAAATGAGTGCATTAAACCGGGATTCACGTCCACCATCGCCACACGATCGAGCTAAATTGCAACGTATGTTGCGTTCAGATAAACTAACGCGAAGAGTTTAGTTTTATAATAACCGAAAATGTGTGAATATTCTTTTTTTCTCTTTTGTTTTGTACCACTATAAAGGGGTCGTTTCAATTGCCGAATTCACGTCAATATTCGACATCAATCGGGTCCGGTTCTAGAACTGACTTTTTAGCTCATCCGTTCTCGGTTCCAATTAAAAAGCTCGGCTCGAATTTTTTCGAACTTTTTTTTATTTTCGAGCCGAGCCGAATACTAAAAAGCTCGGCGTTCGAATACTCGATCTTCGAATACTCGCACAGGCCTAATCAGAATGTAGTTTTCTGGTTTTAAAAGTGAAAGTGGTACGATATAATCTTGTGTTTCCTTTTCTTTATTAATTGAGACAATGTAATTAGTGATTGACCCATTTAACATTTTTAAAGACAAATTAACAATTCTCCAAATAAAGCATAATTAACAAATTTTTAATTAGTAGTGTCAGCACGAATAGCCCTCATAGAGAAACAGGATTCGATGCTTATTTCATGTAATAAGTAAAGAGCAATTACATTAATAAGTTATAACCAGTATATTATGTTCCAAATTTGAAATTTAAAATATTTAATAAATAATTCTAGTAAGCCTATTTGTAGTTATGTTTCGTCATTTATAGTACCTAGTGACTTAAATTCAAACATTTTTTAAATTCCTATTTTAGTAGGTCTTTTATATTTTAAGAATCTTGTCAAACATGTTGTAAATTTAAAAGAAATTAAAGTAAAATGCCTTTATTGCCACATCAAGTACTAAAATTACAGTGGAACCTTCCATATCCGACCTTCCCACATCCGACTCCTCCCGATATCCGACCTAGTGTCCGACCGTCCGTCTGTTTATTGTTTACTCGCGCTCTCACGGTCCGTTTCCGTTCGCGAGCCTGTACAGACTTGAAAAAGTGACTCATCGATACTATGCTTTACTTTTGGGTAAAAAACTGTCAGTTTAGCCGTGGTTGTTGATGTGGAATTTCAGTTTGTGCGTTTATGTCAATATTGTTTTGTTCGTGATTTTTCCCATAATCTGCGGAGTGTGAAGTTTTTTAGTTTGAGGTTACGAGTTACGTGTGTGACAATGACAACTGAAAAACGTAAACGTGTTTGTGTTTCACTTCAACAAAAACTTGATGTGTTACAACGATTGGACCGTGGTGAGTCTGTTATTAAGCTAGCTTCTGAGTTGGGTGTAGGCGTGACAACTGTAAAAGATTGGAAAAAAAACCATAAGGATCTGGAATCGTATTTAACAACAGTCGAGACCGACAATGCGTTTAAAAGTAGAAAAATGTTAAAAAAACCAAAACTAGAACTTGTCGATGAAGCGTTGTGGGTTTGGTTTTGCCAAGAAAGACGTAAGGGAACCCCATTGTCAGGCCCGATTCTCAAGGAAAAAGCCGTCAAATTGTTTGAAAAGTTGGGAGGGGCAGAAAAGTTTTGCGCTAGTGAAGGTTGACTACATAAATTGAAGTTGCGACATGGTATACGACATGTTATAATTGCGGGGGAAAAACTCTCAGCTGATTATAATGCTGCTCAAGAATTTGTAGACAAATTTGAAAAGTTAATCGCAGAACAGAATCTTGTACCCGACCAAGTGTATAATGTAGATGAAACGGGTCTAAATTACAAAATGCTTCCAAAAACCACTCTTGCTGCTAAAAATGAACCTGTGTTAGGAACAAAGCTTGCCAAAGACAGACTCACAATTGCAACTTGTAGCAATGCCTCGGGAAGACACAAAATGCCGTTATTCGTCATAGGAAAATCTAAGAAGCCAAGAGCATTTAAAAATATAAACATGGCAACACTTCCGGTATTCTACCGAAATCAATCATCTGCTTGGATGGATTCTGCTTTGTTTAAAGAGTGGTTTTTTGACGAATTCGTCCCCGCAGTAAAAAAACATTTGAAGTCTAAAAAACTACCTGCTCGTGCTGTTTTGCTCTTAGATAACGCCCCCACTCACCCCGCTGAACGTGAACTAAAGAAAGGTCATATCAAGGCTTTATTTTTACCGCCCCATGTCACACCGCTGATTCAACCAATGGATCAAGGCGTTATTGAGTGGTTAAAGAGAAGATACCGAAGAAAATACGTTGGATCTCTGCTGGACAAAACAGAAGAAGGATGTAACCTTTTTGAGGCAATGAAAAGTTTAAACATCAAGGACGCTATCTACACTGTTGCCACAGCTTGGGATGAAATCAAGCAAACCACCCTTCAGAAGGCCTGGAAAAAGGTTTGGCCATCACTAAAACAAGAGGAAGCTGAAGAAGAAAATCGTGAACCGACTTTGGCAGAAGCTGAGGCAGACAACAGTGAAACATTACACAATCTACAAACGTTTCAGCATGATCTGCAGATGAAGGATGTAGAAGAGTGGTTCGTCGAAGCTGACGTTTCGGAAGATACGAATGAAGACCTCAACGACGACCAAATTATTGCTGCTGTCCAAAACAAAGCCGTGGAAGAACAAATCGACTCGGATGACGACGAAACACCAAGTGACAACGTAGTGAGTCATTCTGCTGCCAAGGACGCCTTCGATACTGCGCTAAAGTACATCAAGCAACATCCAAATGCAACCCCGATGGATGTACTGTGGGCAAAGAAGTGGAGGGATACTTCCGCAAAGTCAAGGCTGACAAAATTGAAACAAAAATCCATCACTGAATTCTTTAAATAAAGGTATGCTTTGTGGACCTTTATCCCATTCATTTGGACTTTCACATTTTCATATTTAATTTTACCAGAGTAAATGTTTGAAATATTTAACGTGTAGGCCTAAATATTAATTAATATTTTTGTAAGTGAAATACATTTTTTTTTTTACATTTCAGGAAATGTTTGAAATGTTTAATCATTACTTGTAAATGTACTGTAATTAATTTCATAATAGTAAAAGTTTGAAATGTAAAATTATTACAACTTGTAAATGATAATCAATAGTTTTACAAGTTGAAAATACAATATTTACGTATTTAATTTCATGTCAGAAAATGTTTGAAATATATACACAATATTTTTAAAGGTGTAATAAAGTTGTATTACAGTACTGTGTGGCAATTTTTGTACCTGGGAACAGCATTTTACGCTCCTCCCGATATCCGACCTTTTGGCCGTTCCGACCACGGCCCGGTCCCGTCATGGTCGGATATGGGAGGTTCTACTGTACCATGGTCAGAGCAGAGATGGGAATAGATGTTTTTGAGTGGAAGAAATGCTGTATATTGTTGCTGTAGGTTATTATTCAAACTATGTTGAGGTGGCTGGTATAGACAACAAACTGAATTTTGTAGACATAACAATATTGAGATCTCATAACAAACTGGAATACAACATTTACAGAAAACCAACCACTACCGACCAAACCATCCACTGCAACATAAGATGGTGGCGTACAACAGTATGGTCCACAGACTCCTTAAATTCCCATTATCTAAAGAAAATTATACAGAAGACATTTGTTCTATTAAACAGATTTCAACTTACAATTGGTATACTGCAGATTTAATTGTCAGGTTAATTAAAAAACATAACACACCAAAAATTAACCAAACTATGGATAATGAGAAACTTAAATAAACGGCAGGACTTTAAACCACATCTTGCGTGAAGAGCTAAAGCAAAATGGCATTACGCTTTCTTATAAAACCAGCAATAGCCTTGATAAAGCCTTAAACACAAAACATAAAACTACCAATAACAAATACATTTCAACTGGTATTTATAAACTTAAGTGTTCCACTTGCAATGATTTTTACATTGGACAGACGGGACGTTCTTTCGTGACAAGATTTCGCGAACGTGTCCCTAAAGCCAGGGCACTACTACAGAAATCGAGTTTCGCCCACCATACTATTGATAAGAACCGATGTTTAACAACATTGATGAATGTATGGATATCTTGCACTTCTGCCATAAAAACTGCAAAATAGAAGATACGAAATATACAAAGCTTTAAAAAATACACCTGATAATGCCTTAAATGATAAACTTAAATTTAACTCAAACCCAATTTTTAACCTTTTAATAAATATTCTGTGAACACAGACATGTCGACACAAGGAGGGGGGGAATAAACTGATAATGCCTAAGTCTATCCAAACTTTAGGAAACGCGGTGTAGGACATGTAGTTTACGGATACACACGCAAGTTATGTTATGACTTTTACTTTTTTTAATATTTTGTGTTCATGTTTAAGTGTTGTGTGAAATATTTTAACGATGTTCAGCTGAACTGAACCTTTGTGTAGTGAAAGAAATGATAATAGTCTGAACGAGAGAGATCAAAACCGGTCATCCACAAAAAAAGGAATTAAGGAATAGGAATTGCCGTTTTTTTCTTTAAAAAGGTAAGAAAATAAATTATTATTTTAATTTGGTTAGAAAACAATTGTAAAAAAATATATTATTTTGAGTATTAGTGTAACGTTTTGTTTGAATATGCAACGATAAGCTTGCAAAAATAAAAAATATAATATAGCTTCTTTTGCTTTTCAGCCCCACGTTGGGAAAGCCATTCTGCAACGATAAGCGTTGCAAAAATAAAAATATGTTATATTATAAAGTGTTAAAAAAATTGGGGTTCGGTAAAAATTTCAAAAATAAAAAAAAATGTATATTCAAATCAAAAATAAAATGTTATATGTGGATTATTCAACAATCATTAATACCTCTCCTTCACCTCTTTTATTATTTCACCTTATCACCAGAAGTCGTCGCTCATAAAATACCTTAATACATAAAAAACACCTCTTAGGCCTATTGCCTTGCTTCCATAATAAAAATCACCATTTACTAAACTTCACCACATCATATATCTCCCCTAACTCCAACGTAGAATTACACCTTATGCTCAGCCTTACCTTAATTCACCTTACGTACAAAAAAACCTTAATACCACCTTCATTTAACTCACATAATAATAAAAAAATAGTAATCGTAGTATTTATAATAATCCACATATAACTTCATTTATGCTCTATTAGCATCTATCTATCCATAATCATCAATTACTGTAAAATATTTATTAAATTAGTTTAATTTTCTCAGGGGTGGATACCTGGCTGTTAAAGTACAAGCTAATTGGATATTCGTGACTGAATAAAGAAATTCAAGACATTGCGGCAAGACAACTATTTGTTTACTCAGACATAATGAATATTTACAACAAGAAATATCAACATTACAGAATAATTAGACAAACAAATCAATTAACTATTTACAATTTATACAAAGTGTTGTCAACCCTAGCTTGAGAATATGATGCAATAAAAATCAAATGAAGTTACTTGTTAGAATAATTAAAAATTTTATGTCAGCAGACTAAAAATTGTATGTCCTATGGCCACTATTACTTACTGCGTAACTCTTTGCACTGTTTTTTACCTAGGATTTTTTATTCAAGCACTCAATTCACACAAAGTATCTCAAAGCTAACTGCGCATTTTCATTATAGCACATGGCGTCCTTTATAACTTCACTTTTATCAGAATTCGCTAACTCAACATTACTTCTTTTACCTCCACAATTGTAGAAACACCTCTACTTCACTTTTAGATGAAATTTGTTCTTGTTCGAAAGAAAAAACCATACTTTTTACCAGATTTCACGGCACCCGGCGTTTACATTATACACAGTCAATCCGCCATATTAGATTCCAAGTCACTAGAACGTTATTCCACGTTCCTCTCTTCCAGAACGTTCCGTGCAAAATCGCACGTAGGCCATTTGTGCTAAGCCTTCCGTATCTCGATACATACGTTGATGTTGTCACTTGTTATACATGTGTTTATTTTTTTTTTTTTTTTATTTGCTTTTGCATTGTTTTTGTATAATTAAAATGTTTATAATTTAATCATTGCTTGTCCTTATTAACTGTTCGCCTCAACCGCACTTATTTAAATAACTTCTTATATAGTTCTCACACGTTACATATGTTTATACATTAATATATTTTTTAAGTCTGTTTTTATTTTACCTACTTTTATAGTCTGCTTATTCTCTATTTTTTATTTATTAAAAGTGATTCTACTGTGATTATTTTGCGTCATAAAGGAATTTACATATATGCAAAAATTATAAATGTTTATTATTATATATGTATTGCGTCATCTCATTTATTTAGACCAAACCTCTGTGCTTTAGACACTATGGGAAACTGCTGATTTATTTTTCATCGTATAGCATTTCTGTTACATGACTGTTAGTGTTACAGATATACAAAAAAGATTTGTTTTGTTTTGTAAAAAAAGGAAATTGCTAGAAGATAGATTTTAATTAAAAAAAGGAAGTTTTAAAATATTATTACTACCTATCATATATTTGTTTAAAAAAATAAATTGGTAGAGTGTTTACGTTAAAAGAAATTTAAAAAATATTATTATTTTTCATTATTAGTGAAATGTTTTGTTTTAAATCTAACAAAATAAATATTTGTAAAAAATAGGAAATTGTAATGTAATGAAAACATTGTAACAACAGGTGTTGGTTGCTATGCGCAGAGGGGCAGTATGGACACAACCAGTGATCCCAGTGGCATAAATACGAGCGGTGTTCAATCACCCCCCAAAGGGGAAAGACTAATAATAATGTAAAAAAAATACAAATTTAAAAAAAATAAAATCTAAAAGTTTTAAAATACAATTGTTTTTACATATACCGTTAACCCTAAAACCGGCAACATTAACAAAAATGGATTTTTTTGTGTTTACAAGTATTTTTTCAAAAAAAGTAAGTGAACCCCAATCCAAAAGTGTTCCATAACTTTTTTGTAGAGAAAGGTTCAAAGAATTTATATATTCCAGTAAAAAAAATGATAGACGTAAAATTTACAAAGTTATTAGCTCAAGAAACAAGACGTAAAATTTACAAAGTTATTAGCTCAAGAAACAAAAAATGTTAAGTTACGAAAAACAGAAGTTCAACTTTAGGCCTACATAACAAGTAGTAAACATTTTTTGTAATTTTTTTCATAAGGGTAAACAAGTTTCATAATTTAGTTCTAAATAGAACTGTATAAAAACATTTATCAATTTCAAATTTCTTATTTTGAAATCACCAGTTTTTATGTTCCAGCTACAAGGGTGCTCACAAAACTAGGCCTGGTTTGGAACGTAATTTAGGAATATATGCTTTGCCCAAAAATGAAATATTATTAAAACAAAGTGCAGAGAGTAAATCAAAGAATCGAACTCTATACTTGTAAATTATCTTTTCATAAAAGTGTTTGACTTAGAATTATTTGAATAACAAAAGTGAGAACAAATATAGAAACCTCCCATCCATACGTGCAATACTACCACGCGCGCGACAAATGCTATTCTACGCATGTTATAAAAATCCGTTAGGTTTGAATTTCAACTGTCAGATGAGAACGTCAAAACGCTGACTTTCCCACGGCCCTACAAAACAAACCTTTCTAGCAAAACTTATTTGGTTCACACGAAATGTTAGTTTGAAGCATTCTCTATACAGACATGTCAAAATATTTCTAAAAATAGACATCGATGATACAGAAATAATGTGTATAAGTAAGGCTGTTTATTGGTTGTAAAACTGACCAATTTCAAGGTTCTACAAAACTCCCCATATCTATAGAACTAGGCTGGAGACTATGGGGGAAACAATGCTGACAGGTGGGGGAGGGGAGATGACATGAGAGGCACGTGTTTCTAAAAATAGCTCAGCCCTTTGTCTACGTGCCATCCATCCCTGTCAGGCGTTTTGATTTGTCCGCCCCACCTTGAAACCCATGACTCATAAGTCGAACTGCGTTCACTAATAAGTGTGAGTGTAGCTGTTATTGAGAGCAGTCGGTTGCAGTTTTTTTGGCAATTGCGGATTGTGCATTAGTTTTGGTTCTGTTAAGATTTTTAAGTGAATAAATTAGCCTATGTGTATTTGTTTTGATCTTGCTAAACAATAAGTCGATAAAAAGAAGGGCCAGTGTTTAATATCGGACATGTTCAAAACCAGGAAATTAGAAGACTGTTCTCCTCTTGTACCTGCAAATGAACCTGTTACTTCTGTTCAACTGCCTTCAGTAAGTTCATGTACCTCAGAAACTGAGCACAAAACATTTAATCCTAATGACATTGGGATTTATTTGAATAAAAGGAAACAAGATGAGGAAAAAGTAAAGCTCATGCATGTATTTTGGCAACCCCCTCCACCTACAAGTTTCCTGTCTTGGAAAAATTTCAGAAACGAAAGTTAAAATTTCAATATTCATCAAATATCCACGGCTAGTTCACTCAGAAAAAGAAGAGGGAGCTTTCTGTAGATTTTGTTTTTTATTTGCCAAACATGGAGCAGGAGTAAACAGCCAAGAGCTTGGTTCATTGGTGAAACATAAATTCACAAACTGGGTAAAAGCCCAAGAAGTTTTTAAGTGCCACGCTGAAACTGATTATCATAATGCTTGCATTACTGATTTCAAAAATTTGAAAATGACCTTGGAAAATAGGTCTTTGGAGGTCATCAATCAGGTTGATACTGCATGCAGTGAAGCGATAATTAAAAATAGTCACCACTTAAAACCTGTGATTGAAACTGACATATTATGTGGACGGCAAGAGCTTGCCTTGAGAGGTCACAGGGACTCTGGAATTATTGGGACAAGTTCTATATGTACAGAGAAAAATTAGGGGAATTTCGGAGCCCTTTTGAGGTACAGGAGCCAAGGAGATAAAGATTTAAAAGACATATTGGATGGGAATGGAAAAATTGAATATTTGGCGCCTCTGTTACAAAATGAAATTATTTCATCTTGCAATCATGTAATACAGAGCAAACTGGTTGAAGAAGTTAACAATGCGACTTATTTCTCAGTACTGGCAGATGAAACTAGTGACATTTCAAACATGGAACAAATGTCTTTGTGTGTTTGCTACGTTGCTGTGGAAAATGAAAACCACACCCACAGTTTCATGAGCAATTTCTGCAGTTCGTACCAA
>JAGFPH010003148.1:129501-148647 GCA_018207615.1 Philaenus spumarius | reverse complement strand
CATCTCATGCGTACTAATACTGAGGAAGAGTTCCATGTCATGTTTAATCAAGTCAAGGCTGTTGCATTGCATATGGGTATTGACGTGAAACTTCCTAGAATGTGTTCAAAACAAAAGAACAGGAGTAATGCCCCAAGTGTATCTAAAGACCTCACTGGTGTGACTAGCATAGATGCTGTAGTTGAAAAACATTACAGAATAAACTTATTTCTTTCTTTCATTGCTTTTTTCATAAAACAGCTTGAAGATTCAAAATACACAAAGCTTGTTTGATCTTGAACCAAGCAGTGAAACAAAAACAAAAAGCTAGACAGTTTTATGCATTCGTGTTTTATCCAACAATGATGAAATTTATGTGGAACTGAAAATGTGGTGAAAAGAAATTGACAGATCAAAAAATCACAAAGCTTTGAAGTCTGCTCTTACCAGCCTAGATACATGTGACGAAACATTGTATCCTTCTATCTACCAGCTGTTGAAAATCCTGAGCACACTGCCTGTAACGACATGCACTCCAGAGAACAACATTGAAGAGAATTAAATCATACCTCAGGAACTCCACTGGACAAGTAAGTCAGTAAGTGTAACTGTAGTTGAATAAACTTGCAATGCTGTCAATCCATCGAGAAATTGATGTCACTGTTGACGAGGTTATTGATGACTTTGGAAAGAAACCAAGGAAGATTGATTTTGTAATATAGGCCTAAGCTTTGAACAAAAACTGTACAAATCAATAAATATTGTGTATTACTGTATCAAGAAGTTTTTTTTTTTCAATCCAACATAATCTCTATTTATGTCTGTTATATTGTTCATGTTCATAAATGCTACAACAAAGACAACAAAACAAAAAACAAAAAAAGACAATAAAGTCGCTAAAATCGCACTTTTAAGAGTATACATTTTCAAAATTTTCCGTGGTAAGACCCCCGGATCCCCTAATTTGAGTTGGGGGATCTCTCGGTAGTGTCTCCTTCCAGGTTAATCCTATTTACGCCACTGAGTGACCCATGTAGACGTTAGCTATTAAATGACGTACTGTACTTTCGTAAATGTGTCTAATGCTAAATTATTAATGAAAACGAACATAACAGGTATCAACTGACAACTAAAGAGAAGAAAACAAAATAGTCTTTCTAAAAACAGTTTAGGGAGTTAATCAATTCCTCAAAAACAGAATGCGCGCCTACCTCTTTGTCTCCATTCTTTAATCCTAGAAAACTGAGATAGTCAAACACTCGTAGAATTATTTTCTTACTAAATTTCGTTAAAATTGAAGAGGTCGGGGAAAATGGTGCCAATCACCATTTTTATACAAACATAATATTTATATTTTAAAAAAGGGGTTTACATTGTGTTTTTTTTTGTGTATTACAAAACATGAATGCAGTAGCCTACCTAATCTTGAAATTGGTGAATTAAACTTAGGTAGTTGTTTTTGTTAAGACATAATTTATGGATTTAGTCAAAATTTAAATGATGGTAAGCACTATATATCTATTCAATTAGTAAAACATTTTGTTAATACTGTCCGGATTAAACGAATGTCCAGACAAGCGGGGTTCGATAAACGGGACTCTATTGTAATAGTAAAAACAGTCTTGTACTCGAATTCTTGCTCTATATTTTCTGTTACAAACACGTGGACTTTGGAACATCTGTTATGGAAATATTAAGTTGGTAAAAAGATAACATACTGTATTTAAATAGTTATAACATTAGGCGTTATAAAAATAAAATATATTTGTAAATAAACTTGTTAAAAAAATGGGTCGAGAAAATTCCAAATAAAAGTAAAAAAAATTGTTCAAATTAATAAAAAGATTATATGTGAATTATTCTTTGCTTAACACTTATTTTATTATTTTATTTCAATGAAAAACACTCTCTATTTAAACTACTTTACTTTCAAATAAAAAAAACTAACATTTAACCTCAAAAAACTTACTTTGTTTACCTTTGAAACATCTGTCAATCTTCCACATATAATTCCATCAATGCATCATATCTTTTAATTATGCATATCGTATTTTACACAAAACATCTTTTATTCTGATTTGATTTGACGGGATGTGTTTCGTTACTGTAAAAGTACTCCCTACATGGACAATTGTGGGAACCAATGAAATTCAAAGCATCGTGACGAATAACTAAACTCTTTACTCGCTTATTGTCAAAATATCTTTACACAAGAAAAACTTATCCATAACACGTGAGTTTACAAAACATTATTTTACAACATACAACTTAAAATTTTATTAAAAAAAAATGAGACGCACTTTTAATTTAGAACAGGCCTATGTGAAAAAATTGAATTTAAAAGGCAGACTGAACGTTATTACATTCTAAGGCCATTAACATTTATAAAATAGTTCAAAAGTTCAACATACACCTAGGTTTTCAATGATATTTAACGATACTTGCATTACACAAGAAGTTCTTCGAAGCGTTATTCCAATCACATGGTCACAAGTTGTTAAATTACGAATCCTGCAAAAATATTCGCTGGATTACAACGATAAAGCGCATATATACAGTATACTAATAAACGTTTACATCAGAACACAATTCACCACTCTCTCCAACAAACAATCCTTCATTCTTCAATGAAAGCGACAAATCACATAACACCGGCTATGTTAACATTTCTCCATCTTGAAAGCAATTGGGCACGTTCACGGCCTTCGTAAATCGTCATGGTTGCTTACCAGCACCGTCATCTATATTGAGTCTGTGTTCTATATCACCATAGACGATTGTGCTATTATATTTTTTATTAAGTGATGTAGTTCTTTTGATAAATATTTCTTTTTAAATGTGTTACAACCGTTTGTTATGTGACCTTAACATTATTTTAGACTGTTTTTTAATGTGCACTGTTATTTTTATCAATGTTCAATTTTCACACAACAATATAACGCACTTTTGTTTACCAATGTCCATTAAAATTTAAGTCTGCTCTTTTAGTTTTATATTAGTCTGCATATATTTTTTATCTTTACATTTTTAAGTTATTAAAATTTACTTGTTTTGCGTCTTTGATTTATTTATATATATGTATATACAATTCATTAAATTTTGATTACTAGATCTTGCATTTCTTTTGTTACTAGAGCCATCATTCTTTGTTTAGACGTTATAGGAATTTACTTGTTTCATCATAATTTTCTATCACACGGATTGTGTATGTCACATAATGCAGCCTAAATGCTGTAAAGAATTGTCCATAAACACAACACTGATCTTAAATGTTATTCCTTATTTGATGTTAATGTAAGACCTTAACACTTGGAGGTGGCCATGTTGAAACTATAGATACACATAAATTATTGTAATACTAATAAAACATATTCTACTTACATCTTCAATCCCACGAAGGTCCAAAGGATCAAGTTCATTTAATATAGACTCAGACCTACGCACACACAAAAATTGAATCAATAACAACTCTTTGAGAATAACACTCAAAACAAAGGTGGGTTTCCAGTTTTTGGCTTCAAGATTATTATAGATTGTCTGCCTGTGACTTTCGTGTGAGGGGCATTTAAGTACTCTATGTTGGAGGGTTTGGATTACATTTCATGTGCATGTAACACATTTTGGGTGAAATATTGTTTTATCAGATAAAGTTTTTCGTTTGTTTTAGGTTTTCGAATCTGACTGAAAATTTTTACTTTGTCCAATCTATTTAATTTTTATCCCCTTACGGAAACAGAGGGATGTTATAAGTTTAACTTGTGTATCTGTGTTAAAAACACATGAATCGATTTTCATTTGGTTTCTTTTTAATTGAAAGGTGGTGACTTGATCGAGAGTGTTCTCAGCTATGTTTCAAGAAAATCTGATCAGCCGTTCGAGGGGTTTAAAAAATGTTTAATTTAATTATATTGAGTTAAGCCATGGAGTGTTTAAGTGCCTCATTAGTTTCATTTGCTGTTTGTACAAAAATATTTTATAGCATTTCTTTGTTTAACGTAATCGCCAACTGGTATAGTAAAATATTTTATCTATTGATATTGATTTTTATAGGTTATGTACATCATGTTTAGTTATGTCTGCCTGATCATATTAATGTTTTCATATTTTTAGTAGATATTGTCAGGTCTATAGTTGGGTGGCAAATTATACATCTGTTAAAAGAATTCATGTATAAGGGCAGTTTTTTTTCTCCAGATATTTGTGGTGTGTTAAAATATTAAATGCTATTAGTTTTTGGTTACTAGAATGGATTTGACCAGTTGTTTCTTTATACGTTAATTTTTCAGTTAGGGCACATCTTTCATATTTTAATAAAATTAGAGTTGCTTCTAGATAGCTGTAGTAGGTCTATCACTGGGGTTGTTTTGAAAGCTCCTAGTGCAATTCTAATTGCTTGATTTTTAATTGTTTCAAGTTGGTGTAGTTTAGTTTTAGTAACATGTATAAAAAAAGTTGCAATAATCCATTTTAGTTCTAACAAGACTGTTAAATATGTTTAATGAAAGGTTAGGCATACCTGCCAACTTTGAAAAATCAGAATCAGTAAAAACTATGCGCAAGTAATTTTTACCCTTTTTTACGACACAACCTAAAATCAGATTAATTCAGAGACAGTTAGTATTAAAATGACAACTGAAAATTAGGATCACTTAGGAAGCAGTAATTTCATTAATTCTATTAACTTTTTCCGTAATAATTATGTCAATTCAACTGACCTTTACATAACATGTGTTAATAAAAATGTTATCAAGTTTTAGAGAGATACACAAAGGCTAGAGTAAAATGTATACAAACTAATATTCTAACTGCTTTTCAAATAAATGAATATGAATAAAATATTATTTTCAAATATATACAGACTATACTATTTTAGAAAACCCATCTGAAAGAACTTCATACAGACAAAAAGAAGAAACATTTTTCAAATAACCAATAACTAACTACACAAACAAACTTTCCTCTATGTATAAATGATGTGCTTTCCTCTATGTTCTTGGGTTGTCTTAATATTGGCAATATCATTTTAGGTCACATAAGCTAGTAAGTTAATTACACATTTCATAACTAGATCCCTATTAATGAACATTGTTAGTACAATTGAATATAGAAAGTAAAAAAAGCCACACATAGGCTGTATAATTTGTTGAGTAGTAGGCCCCTATACAAATTCACTTTTAAGAAATAATGTCAACTAAGAACTTAGGACGTCTTGCTACTTTGGTTAAATTGCTACAGTGGAACATTAACTTGTTGTTAGTTTACTGTAAAAATCTTACTTTTAAAAGTTAAAGGCTGTAAAAGGTATAAACTAAATGAAACGATATATTATAAGAGTAGAGAATACACTTTTTATTTTATATACGATATTGTTTTGATCGTTGACAGAGGTAAGATATCGTAAAAAGATGGGTCGATTCTAGATTTTGTCGATTCTCGATTTAATATTCTCGATTCCAATTACCAAAACCCTATAATATGGAGAAAGGAAAACGAACCCAAGTTTGCCTTAAATGTATACAAAATTTGAATAAGATCAAAAATAGAAAGACTATTGCTCTTTTTTGAATGGTCATGCATCAATTGATGTCCTTGTCTTGTTGTAAGAAATTATAAATAATATGGTAATGTTTATGGGAGTATTGAAAATGTCAGTTGACTTAATATGCATATTTATAAAAAATATAAAATTTTGTTCTTAAAACTATTTGTGTGAAGCAAAAATATCTAGGCTACATATGATTATTTTTACAATTGGATAAAAAAAAAGCTGTTTAGTCTATTTCTATCAATGATTATTGAATCATTACGACATGCTGATGACCAAAGACATGGTAATTTCTAAAGTGGCAATGTCCTTAAATAAATAAACTTAAAAAAGTTAGATAGCATTCAGAATTAGGCACAAAGGATTGAAATAGATTCCCGAATACAATTTGTGACAATTTTATGAACTATCGTTGTTGAAATATTATTTAAAATACAATGACGAAAGTCCGCAAAAGAATAGGATCTCCGAATATTATTAGCGCTAATTTTATAAAATGCAATTTAATATACAATTAGCGTATGTCCCGAAAAAAATCGATGCCCGAATAGAATTTATGCCAATTGTATGAACTATCATTGTTGAAATACTCTTACAATGACGAATGTACGCAAAAGAATACGACGTCCGAATATTATTAACGCTAATTTTATAAAATGCCGACATTAAAACGCTATTTAATATACAACAGCGTATGTCCGCAGAAAACATCGATGCCCGAATACAATTTATGAAAATTTGATGAACCATTGTTGAAATAGGTATTATTTAAAATACAATGACAAATGTCCGAAAAAAAAATACGAAGTCCGAATATTATTAGCTCTAATTTAATATAGGCCTATAACAGCGTATGTCCGCGAAAAAACCTATACTCCCGAGAACAATAATTTGTTCATGTTTCTATCAAATACTGGCGTTAAAATTAAATTTTAATTTTAATTACAACCGCTAAGGTCCGCAGAAAGGTTACTTAGATGACACTTACAAAAATTCGGAAAAAGTGGAAATTAAATTTTGCTATTTGAATAACAAGTAAAACAAAGGCACTTCGTCGGGACTACCACAGAAATCATAAATCACTGGTAACTTTTAATACAGAAAATGTTCAAAATGTTTTACCCGAACGTCCTGAACTAAAACAAATAGAATTATTATACTAAAATACTTTTGATACCGATCTATAAAATTTGTAACTTTTCATCACAGTAGACACCCTAATTCTACAAATAGACACGGTAAGAAACGAATCCATAAGTGGTTGACCTTGATTTTCTTTACCTTCCTGTATATACAAATAACTAAGCCTACACATGAATACAAATAAAACAAGAAGCGTTTACTTAACAAACAAAACAATTGCCTAAACATTTTACTAGGGAAAATATCTTCACACATCAAACTAAGAAAGTTTTACATTTTTTCCTACTGATATTTATTGTTAAATGCGAATTGGGTTTAAGTTTAAATACAGAGAATGTGATTGCAAAGAATCAAGACGTCTCAGCAGAATGGAGATGGTCTTCACCAAATCATTCGGTCTTGACACTGTGTGTGTACCTATGATACATTACTGCTCTTCGCGCATGTGCATTAAAAAAAAGAGATGCTATCTTTTCTTGTCACTTCTCACAGATTCCGTGAGTTTAATATGCAAAAGACTTTATAAGCCAAATAAAAAGTTTTAATAATATTGATAGTAACTCAAATTGAGTAAAAATATAACAAATAAGATAAAGAACATGTTTTTTTATGTAAATAAATTAAATATCCTTTTAAACCAAAAATAACCGTAAAAAATAACGAGTATCCGTAAGACCGTAAAACATCAACGGATTCCGTAAATCTTACGGATAAACCGTAAAAGTTGGCAGGTATGGGTTAGGGCATGCTTATTCAAACCTACAGGCCAAGGATTTTGAAATATTAGTGTATTTATAGCATTGTAGAATGGCATTATCAGTTTTTTATTTATTTTATTTCTATAGTAGCATTTACAATAAGGCAATACATTTAGTTATTATTTTAATCACCTTTTTTTGGGCAGGGGTTAAAATAAACTTTAGGGTGCTGAGTCACAAACTTGGGTTAGGGGAGGGTGAACACGTTTATCAGGGTTAATTATATATATAACACAAACACTTGTGGGTGCAAACTATGGTTCCCAAAATGAATTGTTAGACAAACATAACTGTTGAAAATCAAATTTTATAAACACACGACAAGTGTTTCTAAAAGATTTTGAACCTATACATAAATTAGGCTAAACTTAGAGACCTTGAGCTTCCGATTCAGCTAGGCCTACATCAACCCTTACCACCTTACCAACTGAGTTATACCGCTCACAATATTCTTGTTAGTAAAGATGTTTGCAAACATAAATTCTGGCTTAGCAAACTAATTTTAAAAATAATAAACATACCATTCACAATTGATCTCTTCTTTAAAATCCATGTCCTCATCTATCTCGGAATCATCTACATTTTCTTCTTTGATTTTCTTTTCTTGTTTAATCGCATCTGCTAAAAAATAAGTTTTACTATCTATCATGTCAAGAAAACTTTCTTCTTTATCACTTTCATGAGAACTACTTTGGTCTTCGATTAATTCAAAGCTTACTTCATCTTCTTCTTTTATTTCTTGTTTGATTACCAACTCTTCTGGATCAATTTCCATGCTTGAAACCTGCAAAAAATTAAACTTTTAATTCACTTTATTAAATGTAAACAAAACTTTTAAAACTAGGTTATTACATTACATACTGGTAGGTCTACTTTTAGTTTTTGGTGTAGTGGTAGCAAAACCATTAGGCCAGGGATCCAATTACACAAATGTTACTTTTGAAAAAAAATACTTTAATTGAATAATTTCGGATGTAGCCTACTGTGATACAATTTCTTGATGTAAGTGATATATTCTAATGATGAATTTATTAAAGACTCAAATTTTCACTCACCATAATTTAATATTTTTGCACTACACTACCTGTATTTAACATTCCTACCACTAAACAAATACACCAGCACAAAATATATTGGAAATAACTAAAATTCTCAACTATTTTGCTTCCAAAAGTATAGTGGTAAACATTTACAGTAGCTACACAATTCAAGTGCAGTATGTTGAAGAAAGGGCCTTTAGGCAGCCTGAGCTTGAAAAAGTGGTATGAAGCTATACATGTTGTACTTTAACCCTTTCCCCCGCATTCATAATTGGCACAAAGTGCCTCGTACCAGACCTCTTAAATGGCCAAACTTGTCACTTATATTCTGTTAACGTATTAAATAATGTATGGATCCACTATAGTAATAATTATTAAAAGGTTCTGGCACTGTGAAATTTAATCTATCGGACCATTTTACTTAAATATTAGTATTATGCTTAGGCCTATTACTACATCTTTTTAACCGGTTGAGAAACATCACTTTGGCCTATTTCTCCTTCTTCTGATTTATCCAGTTCCACTTCAAAATAACATGTACCACCTGAACTGTAACTATCACTAGAATCGTAATTTAAATCAGAAAAATAACTTTCTCCTAGTATTTCTTCAATTTCACTTTCAATCACAACGTTCTGTAGAACTGTCATGTTTTACATGACACTTTGTTGACAAAAGTTGTGTTGCACAGTTGATTCTAAAGACAGATCTAAAATCCTAAACAGCTTTTTAAAGCAATGACAATTGTTATACAACATACTGTAAAATGTTCTCTGCACACGTTTATGAAATTAGTTTTAAAATATGCCAACAGATGACAAAGTTATACGCATTTAAAGTACTACTATGGAAAGCGGGGGAGAATAAAAATAAAGTACTACGGATTACTATGTAAAGCAAGGGAAAGGGTTAAATGTTATACAACATGCCACCCTGCTGATATCTTATAGTCTTTCCGCTCGAACGTGATACCTAGGGGATTAAGCGACTTCTCGGAATTCAACCCCCCTCCCCCTCTCTACCCTCCGCCAGGCCGGTGACAAACAATGACTCACCTAGTGGCGGTCCCACAGCACTACAATTTTTTTTATTTCAAGTTTAAATTTAAAACATTCAAGTTTTTTGAACTCTACATAACATTCTAAAGAAAATGAGTCCAAATGCGACTGAAATTCGGTACAAACTGATGATATACTGTAACTGTAACATTCCATTGTTATTGTATATAGATGTGTATTTTTATCCTAGTTTATGAAGCATTTTGGTCTCGTTTAGACTCATTTTCCTTAGAACGTTAAGCAGAATTAAAAAAAAAATAAACATTTAAAATTTAAACTTGAAATAAAAAAAATGTATAGTGCTGTGGGACACCGCCAATAGATGAGTCATTGTTTGTCACTGGCCTGGCGGAGAAGTCGCTTAATCATCTAGGTATCACGACCGAGTGGACAGACCTTTTCTTTTAGGAAGTAAGAAAGGGAACTACCTATATACTAAGTAAATACCGTACATTGAATTAGTTATTTTTTTTTTTAGATGTTGGTATCTCTGCCACAATATGGTGTGTTATAAAATTTACCAGAAAAAGGTAAATAAGAACCATTTGGGCTTGTCAAGTAGGCCTATTAAGTTCATTCCAAGCGATCGGAAAAAGCACAATCAACCAACTCTGCATTTCTTTTAGCATCACAGTTTAAAAGAGCACAATAAATAATGTACTACATCCATAGCTGCTATTTTTCTTATAAACAAACCATCAGAAAATTTCTTAACAAAAACAAAAGTTTTTCCGACTAACCAAAAGCTTTTCGCTTAAAATCAAGAAAATTAAAGTAAAAACTAATAATATTATATAGGATAATATATTAATAATAATATTAAATATTACCTTTTAATGGTCCGTCTTGTGACTTTTTTGGTCGTTCGAATGTTACGACGCGTTTCGGGACCGCAATCCCATTGTCAAGTACACTTACACAAACACAATAAAACACATACAGTAGAACTCCAATTATCCGGATTAATTGGGACCGGACCCGATCCGGATAGTTGGATTTTTCTCGAAAAAAGGCCGTTTTAAGAGAAAAACGTAAACAAAACAAAATAGAGAACATTTACGGTATTTATTATGAAAAAAACGATATCAATGACAATGTTTACATTACGTAATATTTACAAACAATACTAAATCACTGTAAAATACATTATTTTTTAACTTACCAGGCAGAGTCAGCTGTTTTGCTGCATTAAATCGATTCCGCGCCGCCAATTCTCGCATCCGTTTGACTATGTTCTTATTCAAATCTGATCCGGATAATTGGCGATCCGGATAATTGGAGTCCGGATAACTGGAGTTCTACTGTAACACGTTTAAAAAACACACAAAAACACCACAGTTACAACACTTTTAAAAAACTTAATTATTTATCGTGTAGGTCGTAGTGTGGTCCATGGTACACTGCCGTAAACTGTCAAACGAAATATAGTACTGTAGTTAGAAAACCGGTTTAAAATAGCCTATTAAAATGGAATATTCTAACACCGTTCCGCATATGGTGAAAAATACATTGGCGAAATATGATATTACCGTTACTTTTCGCACCAACAATAATATTCAAAAATTATTACGACCCAAACGTGTAATTCCAATCGAAAAGTCGGGTGTTTACAAAATCAACTGTGATGATTGTGACAGTATTTATGTGGGACAGACGGGTAGGGCATTCAAAGACCGTTTTAATGAACATTTGCCGCATAAAAACAAGCATAAATTTTAAAATCTAACTTTGCTCAACATTTAATTGATAGTAATCATTCATACACTAGTTTCGTCAAAAATCTGGTTCCACTTTATATTTGCAAAAAAGGTAGACTTTTGAACGCCTTAGAAGAATTCAAAATTTATAAGGAGTTTAATAACAATCGGAAAAATTATTAAACGATCAGCTGGATTTTAAAAGTAATAGTTTATATGACACAGCCCTAGGCTATTTTAAACCGGTTTTCTAACTACAGTACTATATTTCGTTTGACAGTTTACGACAGTGTAGACCTACCATGGACCACACTAAGACCTACACGATGAATAATTGTCCGGCACAATTAAGTTTTTTAAAAGTGTTGTAACTGTGGTGTTTTTGTGTGTTTTTTAAACGTGTTATGTGTTTTATTGTGTTTGTGTAAGTGTACTTCCGACAGTGGGATTGCGGTACCGAAACGCGTCGTAACATTCGAACGACCAAAAAAGTCACAAGACGAACCATTACATTACCATTACAAGGTAATATTTAATATTATTATTAATATATTATCCTATATAATATTATTCAAAGTGACTTGGAATCCAAGAATCATGCAACTAAAAACTAATATCGACTCTTGTACTTACTCGGTTATTAGTATTATTACAGGGTATATGTTAAAGAAAAAAAAAATATCATTACCTACCTCTGATCTAAAGGTAAAAATTAATAATATAGACAAAAGTTATAAATAATTACCAATTAACCTTTAACAAATATATAAGCATCAAGTTACTTAACAATACCATTAATAAAAGACATACATGTTTTTGAATTAATTTTGTTCATTAAAATTTTTGTATTTAATTATTGAAATATTTATAGTTAATTAATTAAAACTAGGCTATACATAATCCGTTGTAATTATTTATATTTATTATTTATAAAAAGTAGGTTCCATTTACTTAGGCATACAACTTACCTAAAAAACTAAACAAAAAGTTAGTGGGTATAATATAGGGGCTATTGTAAATTCATATAAAATTTACAATAAACCTACACTATATTACGGCATTGATGGCCAACTTATCCGAACAAAAACATTCTATAATGTAATCCAAATATCTATGTCTGTATTTATTTTTAATTTTATTATATTGTTTCTTTCTTTTTCCAAACTCTCTCCTTTACATTTAAATTAACACTCCAAAACCACATCACAAAACAAATAGCACAAATAATCTCTAAAAAATATAAGTACAGTAGTTCATTGAAAAAACCTTTAAATTATGATATACCGGTACTTAAGTGAATTAAATTCAGACATTTCAACTTGCTCAGTAAATCAATGTTACAACATTGACAACATATAAAAGATTACATACAATATTAACAATTTTATATTTATAAAGTTAAATATGTTTTCAGAAATATATTTTAAAATGTTTAAGGCTATAAAACACATTTTTATTAAAATAAAATATGTAATACTTCGCATAAACTAACCAAACCTCTCCTTTCCCTAATGTATATTAGGCATATATCTGTTTATTATGCTGTCTTGTAACAAGTAGGCTATATTCAAGTGATATGTAAAATTTATTTATATGAACAAATAAGTTACATATTTATAAACTTGCATAATTCTTACATTAGCATCAAATTGACCACTCGCTCATTTCGCTCATAATTATGTATAAATGCTCGCAAGTCGCCCAATTATTAACATCATCAAACAAATATTTTTCTTGGGTTCATTTTAAATACTACACTTCTTTTCAATTTCAATTTTTTTTTTTTAGTGTCAGCATCTATATTGCTGCCAACCTAAGCACATTGCAACTGATAACAAGTGTTTAAATAAATGTGAAATGTGAGTTTAAACTGGAAATGTTCTAGGCTTTGATATTGTCTTAAGGTTGATGTTTTAATTGATGTGGAGTTTGTATGTAATAATATGTTACTGTATTTATTAATAGTACAGTGAATAGAGGCAAAAATGGGGGGTTAACTTACAAACGGTCCGGTAGTTCTAAATTTTTTATATGTTGTCTAGGATTAAGTGTTTAAAATGCAAAATGCACAATTCTCCCCCCTTCGCGCCCGCCGCCATTTTGAAAAAACCGAAAAACATTGGCACTTTCTTTAGATTTTCGCTTATATCTTTGTTTCGGTGCATTTGAGCTACAAACAAGTTCTATTTAATGTTTTAGAGAATTAAATTTCCTATAATGTACGTGTTAATTCGTGTTTGTAGAACAGATAGTAACGGAGATATGGTATTTTAAAGAAAATAAAAAAATCGTTTTTCCGTAAATTTTTCAAACTTCTAACTTTAGAACGCTGTAATTCATTTATAACATATTCTATTAAAACAAGTATCAGAATTAAAATTGTAGGGAATTTAATTACCTTCAAAATGCATGTACATTATTTTAACCAACCCTACGGAGTGGGGGGTAAACATTTAAATTAAAACAACAGCATATTTTTGTTGTTGTTACTTTTGTGACTTCTGATTGTATCTAAGCAAAATTATTTATTTATTTCCAGTGGTGGCTTGAATTTGGAGTTTATACTAATCCCATTTGAGTTTCTTACATGTTACAGCTCAATGATCATCAGGCAGGTACTATTGCACTTGAATACCTATTGGTAAGAGGGGATGTTCAATTTCAAATAACCCACAAACAGAGCAGATACATTTTTTAAAGATTCATTTATTTAAACACAGCGAGAACAAAAGGCAGTAATTATCATACAAAAATCGTTAGTAATTTAACTAAGAATTGAAAAGAATACAAATTTATATGCGCTTCGCTCGTTTTGTAGGGGGTGAGTTCATGAAGTCGGGGTCTTCAATTTCGTAACATAGTGAAGTTACTGTATCAGCGTCGTCTTCGTCGTCGACGATGACTTCATTCCTGTTGTCACATTCTTGGCCAGCACAGAATTTGCAAAGGGCGGAACAATTAATTAAGGCCCGCCTTTCTACAGCCACACATCTTCATACAGCCAGTTTTACATCTGCATGAAATAGTCTTGAGAAGGTTTTGGGGATCCGCGTCTCTACTCATCCTGATGGGCTCCAGTCTTCCAGCTTTTCTACTCCAGCCCCACTCGATAGGGTCTTTGACAATCCCCATCCACTCCATGACCTGGTGGTATGTTCTCAGGAAGTGAAAGTGTGCTGCGTCAGTGGTCGGAGGTAGTTTTGCCAGATTGAGCTTGGTGGTACTTGTCTTTAATTTGCTATAGCGAAGGGAGCTTAACGACTGTTCTCTATTTCCACCATGTAAGGATACCAAGATTTTCTCCCCTGCTGTTGAAATTTCTTGGCAACTTGCAGCAGGGTACCCGAACCTCTCCGCCTGCTCCAGCAATGATGGGTCTTTCCTAAAAAGTTGGCAGAGTTTATTCTTTCCAAACCAAAAATGTTTGAAGTGGTGTCACAGCCCGATATTGCGTGAAGGAGCAAGATACAGCCTTTGAAGTTGTACTTGTAGGAGGAGGAGGAGTAGATTGCGTCTGGATGTTTCCCTTTTGCTGGTTTTTTGAGGTAAACATTATTCACCGCAGGTGTTGTGCCAGTCAGCAAAACGAGAAGGTCAATGTCTTCCCCGACAATGATGACCGCGTCGTACGTGGGGAAAGGCATTTAGCTGTGGCAACTATCAACTTGTCAGCATCTTCGGAAGCTTGGTCTGTGGCTATGTTTGACGCTTGCATTGCACTGGAGAGCAGCTTCACGAATCGGTCCTTGTTGCCCTCATTGGCCAGGAACTTATCTTGAGGTGTGGTGTTGACAGTTGTTTTTTCAAACACAACGTGTGCCGATGAATGTGCCTTGTACCGTCTTGCTCGTTCAGCAGTCTTGGTCCCTTGCTGAGAAGGATCTGTAGGGTAGCCATCAAAAATCACCATCACATCAGTGCCATAGTGACGCTGAACGTACATGACGTAATCTTGGCAAATCCCTCCAAAGGTGGAGCTTCTGCTCCATACAACCTTGTGCAGAAGGTATCCACCATCAATGACGACCATGGAACGTTGAGGGAGTTGGAAGTCTTGTGGAAGTGGTGAGAAAGCTTCGTATAGTAAAGATTTTGTCCGTTTACGCATACCGTCCTCATTAAACAAAGACATGGGGAATGGTGCCAGTTCGTACGACAGGTAGTCTTGCAGATCTTCTTCCAATTTTTTCGCTATACACATTAGGTTGAACAGTGTGAGTGGGTTAATACATAGCTTTTTGTCTCCAACCTTCATTGAATTTATATCAGACATCAGTGTAATCACTTTGTCTTTTTTCTTGAAAGACACCTCTCCGAAGGTATTGCCAACAATTTTTGCAACTCCTGCACCTCCTACTACTTGAGCTTGGTGGCAGTTAACCTGGTCACTTCCCACTACGCCAGAGTTAATGTTGACGATTATATCAGTTTCGGGGAAACTGTTTAAATTGTATGTTTTCCCCCTATTACGAGGGGTTGGTTAAAAGAAAATATATGCATTTTGTAGGTAATTAAATTCTCTACAAATTTTATTCTGATACTTGTTTTCATAGAATAGGCCATAACTGAATTACAGCGTTCTAAAGTTAGAAGTTTGAAAAATTTCCGGAAAATGCGATATTTTTTATATTTTTTTAATATCATATCTCCGTTATTATTTGTCCTACAAACAAGATTCAACATGTAAGATATAGTGAATTTAATTCTCTACAACATTGAATAGAACTCGTTTGTAGCCCAAATGCATCAAAACAAAGATATAAGCGAAAATCTAAAGAAAGAGCCGTTTTTTTTTCAGTTTTTTCAAAAAGGCGGCGGGCGCGGAGGGGAGGGAATTGTGCATTTTGCATTTTAAACACTTCATAACCATCCTAGACAACATATAAAAAATTTAGAACTACCGGACCGTTTGTAAGTTATCATTCCTCTATTCACTGGGTTATAATTACGCAATATGTAAATTGCGAATTGAAAACTAATAGCCCTGACATCATGCACAGTAATGTAATTGCATCATTAGTTTAACGCGTTAATTAACAGCAAATATAGAAATTAACTTTTTTTAATTTGTATATATTTATAAATATTATATACACTTTATGTGTTGGCTACAGCTTCATTAAAATTGGAAAAAGTGATGATAAGCATAGTAATACAACTGCATCATTTGTTAGCGCGTTAGTTGGAATGTAATCAGGTGTTATTATGTCCTGAAATTATAAAGATAATTTTCATTAGTATTTATATATAGTTTAAAATTTACTAACAAGTGATAGTTTAATATTTTGCTGTTTTCTTACAGGTATATGATATGATAATTCATTAAGTTTAGGCTTGTCATAAATTTACGACTAAAGTGACACTTAAGTTGTTTCGTTAAACACATTGGAATAGCTGAGTTTGGCAATAATGACATTTTACCGTGTTGTTAAAACAAATTGTCCTTCGTCTTTGAAATAAATGTCAAATACAAAAACATGTTCGAATAAAAAAAATAATATTATAACCCCTACATGTTTGTAATAAAGTTCATACCTTTCTTTTTACACAATTAACGACACTTATGCTACAATATGGCTAGAAGATGTACTGTATAAATTTTTACTAAAATACCTAAATAATTGAGAATTTAAGTTACTGTATTTAGAACATATTTTATGTAAAATTTACAACATGCCTCAACACCATATTGCGGCAAAGGTGCCAATCTATGAGGAAAATATCCTCTCAAACATAATCATGTTGATTAATTACATTATTAAACGTATTTAATCAATAAGTATATATCCATACAACTTGACAAACTGTAAACTAAAATGAATGAAATTATCATCAACCTAAATGTTAAATTTTTATATTTACAGTTAGTAGGCCTAGTCTAAACTATTAAAAAGATAACTAAGAAACTTAACAAAGCCTATTACCGGTACTATCACAATTTAACCTGTTAGGCTACAATGTACTTAAATTAGGTTTGCAATTTTCTAATTTCTAAAAAAGTTGACTACAAAGATATCAGCAGGGAGGCATGTTGTAATCGTAAGCCTAAATTTTGTCAGTTTTAGTGGTTTAACTATTCCAAAGAAGGCTAAGTTTACATTAAGACACCTGGCCATATTTAATAAAAAAATAGCCTAAAGTTCTAACTTAAAATCTCTAGTACAAGTATGGGCGTACTTTTACTATATGACCCTCAGCTGATATTTTTGCAAACAACGACCTTTTTTTTCATTGTACTATTAACCCTCTATAACTGTCAGACCACTCAAATTGAGTGGTCTCAACGCCCTGCCGTAGTGAATTGTGTAGTCTGTGATAACTCAACTTGACTTAAATATTTCACCCACTAAAAATCATCCAATCGCAAAAAATCGAAAACCGTTGGAGAGGAAATGATCTAAACTTTAATTTTTGCACTTACAAGTTTTTTCTAAAACGTATATTTACATACGTAATCATTGTTGCAGTTTTTGAGTTTTCTAAAAGCCAATGTCGTGCAAATTTTAATGCGCCGAAACTACCTTTAATTCCCATTTCTATGTCTCTTCCTACAGCCCGCCCGGTATTTTGTCTTGGAGTTATACCTGTATACTGAAGAATTCATCACACTTTTACCTATCTGAAACTGCCATCCAATCAAAAATCGGACAAATAGTTCTAAAGTTGTGGGGCGTTTTGTAGACACTTGCAATTGTTCAGATTTCAACCAATAAAACCGCTCATTTTGCGTTCAAGATATCTCTTATAATTCGAATTATTTTAATAGACTTTTTTATATCTATTTATAGACCAAAGTTCAATCTTTCGTTTGGTGTAGAGTAAATTATACTTTACTGGTTAGATGTTATTCAAACAGCAGTTGGAAGTTCATATTTGCGCACTACCGCTTGAGATTGCAAAGCAAGGCTGTTTCCATTGTCTTCAACGGTCATATTTTGAATTTCCTTTGTCCGCACGAGGTTTCATTTATCTCACTTTTGTAATTCAATTGATTCTAAGTAAAACACTTTTATGACAAGGTAGGGGAAAGTGGGGATAGTTGGGACAGTAGGAGGTTTGGGACACCATAATTTGTTGCTTAATTATTGGCTGCACCGAGCCAGTATCCCTCCAGAATTGTTTTGGAGGGTTTTTCTTTGTGTGGGTAAAATAACAGACTGTTTGATTGAGCTGTTGATTTTTTAAAAAGAAGAAAAAGGTTATTTTCATCAGAAAAGCCTAGATTTTTCACCCAATGCAATGAGAATTTTATCATTCTGGATAAAAACTAATAAGTTTAATAATTAAGTATCTTATACTCCATTGTTTTAGCTTTCTTTTGATGTACAGAGATTACAGTATTCTTATGAGATTATGAAACTGGTAGGTTTTATAGTAATAAACTCACTAAAAAGGGATGTTTGGGACAGTAGGCCTATGTGTAGGGATGTTTGGGACAGTGTAAATGTATTTGAAAATTAACTGAAATTTAAAAAAATCCAAAATCAATCTGTTGATAGTTTTTGAAGTTCTTATTAGGTTTTAAGGTGTAATTTTTCATTTTAAGAAAAGATTTCTTATTCAATTTAAGGATTTAGATACAAGATTTTAATTTTGTCTACAAGTTAACTTAGATAATGTATTATTTGAACTAGAAAACATGCCATTGTTATTAAAAGCACCTCAAGGTTTAATTTACTTAGGTCTAAATAATTATGTATTCTTTAATCAAGTAGGTTTATAAATTTTTAATTGTGTATTATTTATTGATATCCCCACACACATGTCCCAAACCTCCCTCACTAAGGGAGGATTGGGACACCTTGCAGAGATCTTGTAAAAATTATATATTTCATAAACTAAATGGTTTGGAAGGTTAATAATTGTACACTTTGTAGCTAAAATAACAATAAATAATATACAGCAGTTAAAAAAAATGAAGCAATA
>JAGFPH010003148.1:105534-116411 GCA_018207615.1 Philaenus spumarius | reverse complement strand
AAAAAAAAACCCAAAATCCAAAAATTGGCTTAGGTTAGGACCCCAAAAAAAGTGGGCGTGGCTTGGGATAGGAACCAAAAAGACCCAAAAAAAAAAAACCCAAAAAAGGGGGCGTGGCCCAAGGTCAATGACCTTTCTCCACCACTTTTGGCGCCAGAGTATCGCAGACTCTACTGATAGAGATACGAGGTCGAGAAATATTAGTAATTATGTTAAATGTTATCGAAAGTCGGGTGTTTAAAATATTGTTGATTTATTGTTTGCGATCCTGGCCGCTAGATGTCGTAGTTCAGATTGTTTATGAATGGTTTTGATTATCAGTTTTCTGTCTCTCTCGCACTCATACGTGTTTAGTTAAAATGCAGTGATGTATGATTCTTTTGATTGATTGATATTATTATGATATATTTTGAATTATTACAATTCTTTGAACCTTTCTCTAAAAAAAACAGGGTGGCTAGTGATATTACCTTTTGAAATTCCCTGACTTTTCCCTTACTAAATAACTTTTTAACTGACCAATCTTAGAAAAAGCATGAACAAAACCATGCTAATTTTATTTTAGTAAATCAATCAAATTATATTGGTGAGCAAATACATTTTAAGGGAATGAATTAAATATTTAATTAAACATGTTAATATTATAACAGTTCAATATTTAATACTATCTATGTTACTGTACCAACCACAAGCAGTTGCAAATTACACATTTTTATGACTACAAATATTAAATTAAACAATGAATTAATCAAATTATATTTTATTATAATTATAACAAAAGAAATAACTAATTGTTTTTTTATAATCTACAGTTTTGCATTGACTATTTAATTAATTGTTATGAAGATACCCAAATTCAAAAACATTTAATAATAAAACTATCATTTTTAGAAACAGCAGGCTAGAGAAAGGTTGCAAGGTCATATCAAGGCAAATACAATGAAACAAGTTGCCACTATCACTCCCTTAACTTGCTGATAATTTTTTTTATGTATCAGAACACATAGTTTTCATATTGTTTAGTTTAGAAGTTCATCTTATTTTTAATGTTTATTTTCTCAATTAAAAATTGTACTTTTTCCTGACCTTAACCAAAATTCCCTGACTTTTAAAGAAAAGTAAAATTCCCTGACTTTTACAGGTTTTCCCTATTTTCCCTGTCGCTAGACACCCTGAAAAAAGCTATGGAACACTTTTGGATTCGTTTATAATTACTATATTTGGCAAATTTTTGAAAATATGCCTCCACATGAAATGGTTTGGCATTGCAAAAAAAAATATTATTTGCACCTTCCAGACAGTAATTTAATGCTTGAATGGCAGTTATTTACTATTGAAGTTTACAAACTACAGTTCGAACTGTTTTGGTTATATTCTGTTTAGCCCCAAGCAACCTTAAGCAACATTCTTTTGGTTGCTTAAGGATTTATATTTTAAACTTTGACCATAATCTTTTACAAACCCAAATAGTATTTCAGGTAATTACTATTTATTGTCAATGAAAGACAGGCTAGATAGATTTTTATAACCTCTATAATTATAGACTTAAATGGTGAGCGTGTTATGCATTGCAACCCTGCTTATGCTTAAGAGGTGCAAAAAATTATTATGTAAATGAATAAACAAAAATTTTACTGTCGAAAAATTTTCAAAGTCCAAAATAATTTTATTTTGCATTTAAAAAAGAATAATATATGATTTCATTTGAATTTAGACTCTACTTTGCCTTGTATAACACAAATCTAATAATTTTTAATCTAAATTTATACTCGGGTCATGTTTCATGTGGCTTAAATAGTACTTGAACTAGGTCACGGTGAAACCACGAAAGACTCAGTACACATTGATGGCAAACGTTTTAAATTTATTTGCACATTATAAATTTCTCAGTTCAATGAAAACAAAATCCAACACATTCATACTCATTCATTCTTATTTTTAATATTACATATCATTGAAATTCAAAAATAGAGAGATGTATTACAAAACCTTTGAAAAATATACAAAATACGTTTTAAAACGTTACGCACTGCCCTATCCTAACACTGTCCAGTTCAATTTTCTTGTAGGCCTAAGTTACATTAAGCCGCGTTTACACCAAATGTTGGCAACAAAATGTATTGCCAACATGTTGACAACAACTTTGCAACAAGTTGACAACAAGTCGACAACAAAATAATTCGCGCCAATAATTTGATCACGTGAGCAGTTTAAAAATCCAATACATTTCACTCACCTATTACTTCAGTTGAGTCCATGATGTCTACTACAGAGGATGCTACTCTAGCTGCGGCTGCTTGTGTAATCTTGGCCAGCCATTATCAGAGATGTCCCAGAAGATATTGGGTGAGGCCTTCTTTGCAGGCTAGAGGGAAGTATAGTGGGAGTGACTTGTTATCTGACATACGTAAAGATGACAGTGATCCTTTGTTAGGTGAACTGAGGTGCGATGAAAGCATAAAAATCTTTTTGAGGATGAGGAGCTGTGACTTTGAGTTCTTGATTACAATGGTAGGACATAAAATCCAGAAATGTGACACGAACTACAGAAAATAAATAAACTTAATTCAATGTATAAATCCGTTTTATTTTCGTAACAAACACTCAATTCCAATGTAAAAAACTTTAAATGTTGAATAAAATAATTACATTCTCATAAGCAAAACTGCTTGAAAAATATTTTGTTTCAATTAAACAAATAAGTTTATTAAAACAATATACAGTATATACCTATGCATTTATAAATAGGCCTAGGCCTACGTATACTTTAACAGATTTTGTACAGTTTGTTAAATTATTATCTAATACATGTACATACAAAATTTTATCCTACTTATTGATAAGTTTTTTTTTATAATGTACGTTTAACCAAAAACATTTTTTAAACAAAAATATTATAACTTTTTTAGATTTAAAAAAACTGTGGCATGAGAGACATGTTGTAGTTGTGTGACAAAATAAAGTCGTAGTACCGGTACTTAATGGTTAAATATTGAATATTAAATTAATGTACTTTGAAATGTGTCAAAATAGGCTAAATATTTCAAACTCATTATATACCTCAAGTTAATTATAAAATATACAAAGATAAAAAAATTAACGTAATTCTATTTACCTCCATAATGCGTGTACTCAGAAGCACTAACTCATCCAGCCTCCGTGATGGTTCTAGGAGTAGTTTTGTCCTTGTTTCCCGCTGAAACTGGGTGATCACGCTCCTCATTTTGCTTTGTACGTCTACTTTGTCCATTTGCAGTTCAACTGCAATTTCCTCCAAGCAGTTTTTAAAATTTTTGTTTTTGTACGTAGCAATTTTTGGGTTCCAAAGAACCTCTCTTTCCCTATACATTTCGATTAGTGCAGATATTTTTGCACGCGACCATTCGACACCTTCACTTTCCATTGTAAACTTTCAACTGAACCTGACACAAACACACGTTAAAATGGGTTTGGCCTTGACTACAACTGGAGTGAAAGGCAGAGTGGGGAAAGTTGTCAACTTGTTGCCAACAAGTTGCATGTCTTTTAGCATCCGTCAACATGTTGGCAACATTTTGTTGACAACTTTCTTTGATCTTTACCGACAACCGACGGGAAACGATATTTTTGTTGTCAACATGTTGGCAACATCCAAAAGTTGTCAACATTTTCATAAAACTGCCAACAAGTTGATGCAACATGTTGACAACTCCGGTGTAAACGTGACTTTAAAGTTTGAGCTCTTATTCTGTTATATGTTTATTTATAATTGTTTAAGTGCAGGTAATAAAAGAAAACACTCGCTTACGTGTATATCCAGTTGAAATTTGATTTAGAACACTTGCTTCTATAAGGCTTACCAACCTCGTTCTATCCATTCTCAACCTTATTTTTCTTTTTCTTAAAAAGAAAGAACTATTTCACTTTATTCACTGGCAATCATATGCCGAAACACCTTATTATTCACAAATACAATTCTTCATATTCAACATAACGCACAAAAAGATTTACTTTCAATATGTAGCCAACTTGGCAAAAGACATCTTTCCTCCATAACGAACAACTCAGAAGTGCGTACTCACTGGCGTCACTGCGTACCCACGCAAAAGCCGACTGTTCCATGCACCGGACACACTCGCTACTGCACATTTTCTTTAATATTGTTAATATTGAATTTGTTTGTTTCATACACCATGTTTCAATAAAAAAAGTTTTACTAATGCTTTTTATTGTAACATTCTGATTTAAATTGGTCTTTTTCTTAATTTTTTTATTTTTATAGACATCACAACTTTGGGTGTGCTCACTCACTGGAACTGTTCTATTTCGTTGTAGGCCTCTGCCATTCCCATTAAATTGAATTATGTTGTATAAACTGATTATTCATCTCTCTTTACAAAAAAATGTCTTATTAGTTGTTATCAAATCAAAACCAAAGTTTATAATACATTAATTATGCAGTTTTCTAGTTATTTCACTGTTATTACTGTTGAATATTTATAATGAAAACATCTCAATTTACAATATGACTCTAATTATAATTTTCTAAAATCTACTGTACACCTCTCTTGTTATTTTCCGATCTCAGGGAGAGCTCATGTTGCACAATGACTGCAATTTATTATCTCGGCTAGTTTTCTAGACCACGTTGTAAATTATCAAAATGAAAAATGTGAATTTAAATTAATACATGGCGACTAAAGTTATCTTTTGCACTTTGCTTGTCTTCCTATATCTGATCTCTGCTTCTTGATGATGTAATCATTAGTTCGAAGCTAAGCTTTGCAATTGTCAGCGAGATGCTGCCATCTAGGAGGGATTCACGCATTAACTGCTAGTGGCGATACGCAACTGGAGACTCAATGATGAAGATAAGAAGAAGATAAGGTGGGCGTTTTGTCGTTTCAGAAGGGAATGTGAGTTTTAGACGTCTCAACTTGTAGAAGTAATAAAGTAACTAAAGAGTTGTTAATCAGGGCAAGTCTTAGCTGATTGGACAACATGACAGGTTCGAATCTCGGCTAGAGACCAGGTAGCTTTTCGTATATGTATATAGAAGGAAGGCAAAACTAAAGCAAATGGTGGTTGGCTTCCTTGCTGACGGGATATAACTAGTTATCTGGAATCTGGCTTGGGATGTTTTGCTTACTTTTACTACAATTAATAAAAATCTGAATGAACTGAACTAAAACAATGGTTAAGGTTTAAGAATGTTATTATATATGCTATAATTAGAAAAACTATCTGTATTTAAGTAAAAAAAAATATTATTTTATAAATATACATTAACTAAGTTCAAATTAGAAAAACCTTAGTAAGTTATACATTTCAAATTGATGTTATGAAAATACCATTTATTACAGCACTTGTGCGTCTATTTAGATTACACTAGAGATTACTTTGGGTAAAAACTATATTTTTTTAATTAAACAAGGCTACATACCTCAGGTACCGTCAACAGTTCTATATCCTTTATTCAGCGATGACCGGTTTCGGAAGACTGCACTATACTTCCATTGTCAAGTCACAAGAAACACAAATAACAAAAAGCACACCTAACATTAAATAAAACAATACATGACCAACATTAATAAATAAATAACACACTTCGAGCATGCTGGCCAGCCGGTCGTACGGTACCTAAGGTATGTAACTTAGTTTAATACTATTACAGTTCTGGAGGCTCTAATATATGTGAGTTTCAGAGTAATTACCAGTCAATTAAAATCATTACGTAAGGGTGTTGCTAAAGGAAATTTTGGACAAAACTAGACTCAAGTAGTTAATATCAAATGTTTTAATAAGCATATAATTTCATAGGGGGAATGCAGAGAGTTCAAATTTTGTAAAGAATAAATCATGTTTAAATAGTTAAAATTAATTTAAAGAATGCAGACATAGAAAGAAAATATTGAAATCACGAAACAAGTCAGGTGGACCTTAAGTAGGTAATATCTCTGTGAGCGATGCTCACCTAAAAAGTTAATTTTACCGGTAAAAAGGTATGTGGAGTCATAATTATGTAATCAAAGTGAAGAAATAATTATGTAATCAAAGTGAAGAAATAAGGTTGATCTGTCGTTTAAAGTTTAAATGGTGAAAATCGGCGTAGTAGAACTTCAAATATCTAAGTTAGAACGTTTTTCAACTCTAAAGACAAAATGTGCTGAGAAAATGGCGTGTACATAACCAGTGCTGTGGACGTAAAGTATTATTAAATGAGGCTTAATTCTGACTAACAATTGAAAAGACTATAAAGTGGACAGTATAAGTTTTTGTAATTTTTTATAAATTTAGAGTGCACAAAAAAGAAGCTTAAGTAGCCTAAAGTTTAAGTCTGCATTCTGAGTTTAATTCATGTATAATTTGTATGTTTAAAATTAATTTTTGCGAGTGAATGGTGTATGATAAAGATTTGTAACATTGCATAGTGTGGTTTAGTAAAATGTTTCTGAATTTTATTAGTGTATGTTAATGTTGAAAATGAGGGAGTAAAGCTGGTCGTCCACTAGGTCGGTAGAGCGGCGTGGAAAACTACCAAGCTCGAACAAAATTTATTTACGACGAAATAATAACTTTGTTTAGAATCATATTACTCAAAAACTGAACGAACTAGAACAACCTAATATGGTTTATTATTTAGAGCAAAAATTTTGTTTTAAATTAAAAAATTAGAAGAGTAATATTTTTAAGAAAAAGGAAAATTTATTTTAAAATTCTAACATAAAAGCTTCTTCTATTTATAGTGCCGTTTTTGAATAAATGAAAAACTGTTGGAGGTGAGTACTGCGCCGCACCGTGCTTCCGACCTAGTGGACGAGGCCTAGGTCGGAATTTGTTGGGTTCGGATAACTTCGACTGTACTCGGCAACATTTGTACCTAACAAACTGTCATATCGGCAGCTGATCCACAACCACAACATAGTCTTTCTGCACGTGTCGCAATTCAAAGGTGAATCTATTTTGTAAATTCATTACTAGCAATATATTATTTGTCTCTCTTCCTTACAATTTTACCTATTTGCAAACAATATTTATACAAAAGAAGTATTTCACCTTTTCGAAAAAACTATAGCCAATATAAATAAGTAGGGTTTGTTTCATACAAAATGTAGAAAATGTTATAATTGTGTTGAAAATTTAGTATTTTCAGGAAAAATGAAAACTTTTGCGATAAAGTTATAGATTATTAGTTGAATTAATACAACAGTGCAACCAATCTGTTGTTCATTTCAAAAACGTAATGTTTCAAGTTCATGTATGTTAATTGAAACTCTTAAACTGTCCATGCTATTTTTTTGCAATGCCAAGCCATTTTGTTGCATGTGCAAGCATATTTTCAAAAATTCGCTAAATATAGTAATTACAAACATTATTATAACAAAGTGCAGAGAATAGTTTTATTTTGAATACTGTTAAACCATGACTAAATAGTAGGAGATCAAAATGGGGAGAAAGCTACTGCGCCGTGCAGCGCTCTAAGTGGACGAGGCTCTCCAGCACGGCGCCGTGCCTCTCTACCGACTTAGTGGACGACCAGCTTAAAACAGGTAATTTCAGTCATCATGTCTTGCTAATTTAATTCCTTTCCCTTCCATTATAAGTACTTTCATGGTAATCGAACTCAAACTTAGCTTCAGTGTAGATTTAAGGTTATAAAGAAATGTGCTTTTTAACCCTTTGACCGCCATGCCGTTTCTACTAGGACGCTCCGAATTCCACCAAGGTCGACTAAGCGAGACATTGCATTGAGCACCAAGCCACTGTCGTGTGGGATTGTCTAACACCGCCTAGCCTATTTTCGGTATTTTGACGAACGTTTACATAAACCATTGTAGCTTAGCTAATATCAAAGCTAGAATAATGCTTTTGGTCTTGTTTTGCTTAGAATTAAAAGTACTACAACTAAATTTACAAAAAATGGTATTAATTCCACTTTTACATGTGTACTATAACTGAAAAACTAAAGGAAAACAAATATTTATATACAATTTTTAAGTTTAGAGCATAATAATTAAGTAAAAAAAATATTTGTCCTCTAACCTTATATATTATGTTATTCAGTATTTTATTGAGAATAACTCCCGAAAATTTAAACAAAAAATATTAACATTTAAAATATGTATTTGCGTTTTTTTTTTACCCAAAGCCCCTGTTTTTTTTTTGGAGTAGAGCCCTTCTTAGAGGATCACTCATTGTTTTTGTTGTAAGAAACAAGATTCACAGCTCTGAACTCACTAAACACTTACACAAAATGTGTTTCACTTTAGTGTAATAACAGAAATAATATGAAAAAAAATTCAACAATCATAGAACGACTCAGTAAAACTAGCGGGAAAGTATACAGTCTATTTTCGGTATTTTATAAGGTACATAAATATTTTATAAATAAATATGGATCCACAATCACAATACACATCCGGTAGATTTTCCCCCGTTCATTTGTTATGTAATTGACATTTAGTACCAAGATTGAATTTTTCCATACACAATAAAAAATGTACCGTATTTATTTATACCATATTCATACTTGTATTTATTTTGCACAGCTAGTCTATACAAACTTTTAAAATAGACGTAAAATAAAAATATGTTGTTACAATATGAAAGGCCAAATCTTATCCTCTTTATAAGTTTAGAAAACATACAGGTTTAGGTAATAAAAGTGACTAAATAAACAAAATACTAAAAGCTGATTATAACGGCCGTGGCGCTGTTCAGACAAACTGCCGGAGCCGATCACGTCGGCCTATGGCGGTATTCAGACAACTTTTGAGAGCCGATGTAATCGGATGTGGCAGTATTCAGACAGTTAGTAAAAGCCGATTAGATCGGCCCTTGGCGATCAAAGGGTTAATGTTGAGTAATACATCACGGATGGTTGCCGCAGTTGGTGGATTCGATTGTACAGTCTACGTGATCACAGATCATGGTAGATGTAGAATCATCTCTGACCTTCCCAGTAGTTGGCATCTGTGAAGGTAGTGCACAGTAACATTGTATCTATCGATGTGAAATGAAGACTTAAGCTACGGCTGATTATTAAAGACAGTACTGTTGTCAGCTACATAATATTTCTATTTGGAGGTTATGTTTGATTGTTTTGAATTGTTTTTTTGTTAAAGTAAAGCAAGTAGAGTTTATTAATAAAGATATAGAAGGTACTACAAATGGAAATACAAATGATACAAGTATTTATTTCACACATAAATAATTTTGAAAATTAAAATTTGACTTAGAGTTTCTTTAAAAATTTTCAAAATTACAATTCAAAATTTATTTGTAACGACACCACTTTACAAGGCTAACAATCATGTATACATTTTTTTAAACTAAAACTACATCAACTCATATTTTTTAATTAACCAATTTGATCATAAATGCAAAATTATCAATTATATTTTAATTAAAATAAATTGAATCTATAATACTACAGTTCCATAGTAATTACCTAAACTCAACATAAGGTAATTAACTTATTCAGATAGTGCCAGGCAGCGTGAAGCATCAGTTGAGCATGTGCTATAACGTTTTACCCTCTCCTATTCGACTGTGAGTCTTAAGTACAGTCACCACCAAAAAGTAGTCATTTGCTGTCTAGCCACGGTATGGTTGCTGACGCTGTGAATGCTTTTAGCTCGTGCGTTTTTTCCCAGGTTTTCTTTGACTGTATTGTGTAATACTGATCTTTTGTTTAAAGGAGGCCTGCTAATATAAAACAATGGATAACCCTCACGGTCTAGCCTCAAAGTGTACAACAGCCAATCGCGAGAACTTATTTCTAAAGTTATGGATTTTATTAAGGCTGAAGCCGATCGATTTATAATTAATTGTAAAAAAGTGCGCGAAAGAGTCACAGCTGCCACAGGTGCATCAAAAAGTACACAGATAAGAATAAACGCTCAAAAGAGGGAAATCTTGGAAGAAGTAAATGCTAGTCCATCGTTTGAAACCCCCAATAAAAAGAGAAAGCGACCAAAACGTGTTACAGGTCTGGATGATTTCGACCTGAGCTTTGTAAGGCGTATTGTAAACAATTTTTATTTAATTGAAAAATGTCTGTAAACAGTTAACAAAATTCAACGTAAAATGCAAACTGACTTAAACTTTGCTGGCTCTAAAACAAGTGTAAGGCGAATTTTAAGAAAATTAAGCTACAGATGGAAAAAAACTAAAACCAACAAAAATAATTTAATGGAAAGTCATGATGTAGCGTACAAAAGATTTGTGTTTTTAAATAAAATGGCGAAGTACCGTTCAGAAGGTCGTTCTATAGTTTATAATGACAAATCCTATATAGACTCCTCACACATTTCAAAAAAGGGATGGTCTGACTGCACAAACTCAAAAGCTGGCATCGCTGCTCCAATTAATAAAGGCAATCGCCTTGTAATGTTATACGCTGGTAGGGAGATGGGATTCATTAAGGACTGTTTAACAATGTGGCAAGCCAAACCATTCAACTGGGGATTACCACAACAACATGAACCATGAAAATTACGTTAAGAAAGGCTTATTACAAACTTACCAGAGAAAATGTAATAGTGATTGACAACGCATCTTATCACAATGTAGAGATTGACAAGAGTCCTAATTCCAACTCCAACAAAGCAGATACGCAAGCCTGGCTTACGTCCAAAATTATACCCTTTTCTCACAGCATGCTAAAAGTTCAGTTATATGAGCTCATAAAAAATCACAAGCCTGCTCAAAAACGTTATAATGTTGATGAACTTTTAAAACACCACGACCATGACATTTTAAGACTACCCCCTTCCCATCCGGAGCTTAATGCCATTGAACTTATATGGGCTGAGGTTAAAAATTGGGTTGCGGCTAATAACGTCACTTTTGTTAGGATTAATAGTGTAGGATTAGGAATTATTTAATAATCACAT
>JAGFPH010003148.1:45562-66054 GCA_018207615.1 Philaenus spumarius | reverse complement strand
TTATACTTGCAGTAATTCAAGTAGACTCAAAGTTCACATGAGAAGTCATAATGGAGATAAACCATACCAATGTAAGGAGTGTGATTATACTTGCAGTAATTCAAGTAGCCTTAAAGTACACACGAGAAGCCATAATGGAGATAAACCATACCAGTGTAAAGAATGTGATTATACTTGCAGCCAATCAAGTAACCTTAAAGTTCACATGAGAAGGCATCATGGAGATAAATCATACCAGTGAAAAGAGTGTGATTATACTTCCACTGTTTAGTTACAGTACATAATATACATGTGTATACCTACTTTTCTTATAAAAGAAAGCATATTATCCGCACCTTTTAACTTGCCAAAGGTATACGTAAAATAGGAGTTTTTAGTAGTGAACATTTCAAAAATTTTCCGGCGGAGTATTTTCGTTCAGTTTGGCAACGTTCCGGTACTGGAAAATTACTAGTAAACCCCTGTTCAGTACGGAATTATTAATGTGCAAGCTATGTCTGTTTTTGACATAAAATAAATTGATTAATTATTCATAATGGTCCATTATTCATATCTCGTCCGATTACTTGCAGTGTCTAGTGTATTAGTGCGCTTTGTGTAACAATTTTATTTTTGTGTATACATATATCAACATGGCTGGAATGGCTTGTACTTGTTTTACAAAAGAAGAAGGTTAGTTTATAGGTATTCTACATTACAATTCTTAATACATTGCTTTAAAATCGTTGTCAGCACACAGATGAAAATTTGCTTTTACTTACATTAGGCTGTATATGTGTGGCATCCACAGAAAGGTAGGTTCCAGTATTCAGTTATGAGGTAGGCCTACATGGTTCACTTTCTGAAGGTTAACATGTCTAATGCTCGGAACATTAGAGTCTGGTTCCGAGGTGGAGGTCGCTATTGTATGTTGACTAAAAAAGACATTGTTTTCTTGAATAACATAGTAATAACCAGTTATCTATATATTTAATTCCGTAAGCCCAAATTTGAAAATGAAATTCAGAGCGAACGGTAGGTCGTAGGAAGCTGGGAGAGGTCTCATTTTAGAGGTCTGGGCATGAAGTTTTGGGGAAAAATATATGTGTCCCAAAAGTTTGTTACAGAATAAAATAAGTCCCATTTAAATAGCATGGGCATATACAGGTGTAAATCAGGTGTAACATTTAAAGAAGAAATAAATATTTGTTTAACTTAATAATATAATATAACAGCTGATTTCACCCATCATCTGTAATACGCAAACAAAACCTAGCGCAGATTATACTTTGGGGTTATGTTTACAACTTCAATCAATATAAGTATTGCGAAGATAATTTTTTTCTAAATATGAGTTAAAGAACTAATGTAGCCTATAATACGTTATAAGATTTGTATTGAGGTTATAAACTGTTATATAAATACTTTATTTTATTATCAATATAATATATTTATGTATCCCAGTTTATAGAAGTTTATGTACACATTCGTTTAACTTCGGAAACATTCGTACATCTTAGTATAACATACAAACATATTCCATTAATAATTGCTTCATTATCAACTCCTATAAAAGCGAGTGTACGTGGAGTAACATTTAAAGAAGAAATGAATATTCGTATAACTTAATAATATAACAGCTGATTTCACCTCATCTGTAATACGCAAACAAAACCTAGCGTAGATTATACTTTGGGTTTATGTTTACAACTTCGATCAATAATATAGCCTAGGCCTATAATATTAATAACTTCTAAATCATTTGATCTATCAATATGAAATAAAAGGCAATTAAATATATAGATATTTTTATCTTTCTTTAAATATATATTATAATATACATAAACACAAAATCTTAACAAATATTTCTACACGTTTATAGTCTTTATAATTGTACACATTTACCGAGTTAAAAATCCCCGTCTGCATAGTTACGTAGGCCTAGATAAAGTATGTTGTTTAAATACATTAGTATCTATATATTTTGTATAAATGATGTATTTCTGATGTGTATATAATTAATCCGCCTGTGTTTTTTCACCGGGATTCACTAGATTTATTTTTATATATAGCCTACATAAGTTTCTCAATTATGCACTAAAAAGTTGTTACGGAATACAATATTTCCCATTTAAATAGCATGGGATTCTAGATTTAAATCTGTTTATATCTCTTATTGTCAAAACAGCTGATTTTATATAAATTTAAAAAATCATAACCACACCTGAATTTGCATTTTTGTGATATATTTAGTTTTGTTTTTAAATGGTCGTGAACTTAATAAACAAAGTGAAAATTAGAATCAAAGCTTTTGAACAAAAATTTTACACTTTTAAACTTTAGGTAATAAATTAGTAAATGTACGTGTAAGTGTAAGTGTGTTGTTAATTGCTTTCACAGTAATGAATAACATCGGAAGGCCACCACTCAGAGGTAGGCCATCACGCAGAGGTATTGTTCCTCGAAATGAGAACAACAGGCGCCAGATTCGGCGTGATATTAATGCAAGAAGAAGAAATGAGCAGCCGGATGATCAGGAAGATATTCCTATGTATAGATTACCACTTTTAAATGAGGTAGCAATGCACAACCTAGGACCAATGAACAATGAGTGCATGCATTGTGGTGCATTGCACTTCACTGATGAATCAACGAATGGACACTACAACTCTTGCTGCCACAATGGCCTAATAAATCTACCACAGCCTCAAAATAACAATGAGCTGCAAAAGTTATTTAATAATCACCATTTTATGAAAAATATAAGACAGTATAATAGCGCTATGGCATTTGCATCCCTCTCGGCTGAAACAAAATGAAATACCAGGTAATTTCGTTAGTTGTCTTACCATTAAAATGTTTTAGTAGATCGAAATACATTTATTTACATATTTAGTTAATATCCATAAAGAGTACTGAAAAAATGTTTTCTTAGTTGTCTTACCATTAAAATGTTTAGATAATAAACCGCTTGCACAGTGCTTTCAAATTTTAGTTTTAAACATAGCAGACATCAAAATAAATTACGCAGGTATGTAAGAATTATTGTGCGTATAATATTCACAAATTTTTAATGATAATTTAAGGTACGGTGAATCATGAGACTAACAATTTAGTTAATAAAATTACTACAATATATAGGGGCAATTGCCCCTACAAGCATCTAGTATATATAAAGAGCACACTTGTAACTTTAAAAACTGTATGCCATTTAAACCAAAAACTATTTGCTTATTTTAAAATCTCAATTAAAGAAGTGCAGCAACAAATGTAAACCACTGTCAGTTTATTTCAAGTTACAACATGATTGGTTCTAGCTGTAACGAAGGTAGTAGAATCATAGAGTGCCGACAAACGACTAGACAGTAAGATATCTGAACAAGGCCAGTTTGAGTTCAGACTTACCTGCTCCCCTCCACGTTCAACCAATAGCCACCCTTTTCAGTACTCATTCAAAGACAATTTATTTGACTATTATTAAATACAACTGTTAGGGTTGGAAATATTGGGCCAGAAATTAAACTAAAGTCATCTACTTTACAATCTCTATATTTCATACCTTGGTGGTTCAGTGGTTGTTATAGACTACTTTTACAATTAAGTTCATGTACGTATAATGAGATCCTATAAGATTAACTAACTTTACAATACCTAACAACATATACTGATTCTATAATTACTATTAATTACATCAAAAGACGAAACACCCACAACAGCTATGTTACTTAACGCTATATCTCCTAGAATGACCAAAACACAGTTCTTTAAATATGAATATTAGACAGTCTGTTTGCCTACCTTCTCTACCAGTGCTTCCCAAATATGTTTCAGCTGGATCCCCTAAACACTAGAGTTATAACGTTAAGCGTTATAAAAATAAAATATGATTGATTAAAACTGTTAAAAAAAAATGTGATCGTCGAAAAACTTGAAAAATAAAACAAAATGTTCAAACTAATAAAAACCGTTATATGTGGATTATTACTCACCTACACTTCATCACTTTTAATTACCTTTAATACTCATCGCTTATTATTCAACTTTAATTACAAAAAATACTCCTCTCTCTTCAACCTCCACTACAAAAATTATTCACCATGTAACTCACCTTAACTCCAACTTATAAATCCACCTTTCACCTTAAAAAACTTCCTTTATTTAACCTTACAAAACTTCTTCACTTTAACTCTTAAAAAAAAACTTAATATTCCACATATAACCTATTTGTATGCTTTCTTGACTTACTATGCTTGTATCGTTACTTATAAAAATTCTTTATAATTAATTTAACTTCTCAGGTTGTGTATCCTTAACTGTGGAAGTACATGCTAGATGGGAAATCTTGGCTAATCAAAGGAATTTAAGACATTGTGGCTAAACAACTATGCTCTTTACTCACTCATATTGATTCAATAATTATACAGATACAAATTAATCATTATCATGAAAACAAAATAGAACAAATTGTCAATAATTTACACAAGATACAAGTTACAATTATGTTGAATAGGCTAAGACGCAATTTAAAATTGAATGAAGTTATATGTTAAAAAAGTTTAAAAAATTCAAAATGCAGACTGAGATTATCAAATATTATGGCCATTTATACTCACGAAATTGTTCACACCAATGTTTTTACCTAGGATTTATTAGATAACTTTAGATATTCAATCACACTATTATGTTCGACGCACTAAAAACTGTACCTCGTGGTCACATTTTCACAAGTTCAATTTACTCCGAAAATACTCGACAAATTTCAACGCCGAAGCGTACACTAACGCTGCACCATTGTTATTCTATATTGAGACGTCCATTTCTTCCATTCTTCACTACAAAACCCCTTTTTTGTAGGAAATTCTCTCCCAAAGCACGCTAAGCAACTTAGCTACACTCCATCTTTCTTCTAAGTCCTTGAGGAACATGGCCTCTTCAATCAACTAAACTTTCACTACCGGTAGCGATTAGATCAAGTTTATGCTCACTCTGTGTACTGACATATACGCTGATGTTATAATGTGCTTTTTACATATGGTTTTCTTTTTAACTTTATTACCTTTAATGATTAAAATTGTTTATTATGTGACCATTTATTTACCTTTTTTAACTGTTCTCTTTAACCGCACCACTGTTTTTTGTTTTATGAACTGTTATACACTTTATATACATTATGTATTTTTTACTCATTAATGTTTTTAAGTCTGCTTTTTTATTCTTTATTTATATAGTCTGCTTATTTTTTACTTTATGTTTATCTGAATCATTATGTTTTAAATATTTTGCGTCTCATTATCTACCAGACCATCCTTCTATGTTTTAGTCGTTATAGGAATTTACTTGTCAAATTTATACAATGTTTCTGTTACACGGGCTGTAAGTGTCACAGAGTCTGCGGCCTTCACAAGAGTTTTCCAAAACACCGGTCCCTTGTCCAACAGAGCCTCAGGCAGTCTCACAAAACACTGGCCCCTTGTCGAACAGAGCCTTCGGCTGTCTCCCAAAACACTGGCCCCTTATCTAGTATAGTAGGACCGTTTTATAGTGTACTGGGTTGACTTAACTAGGTTTCTCAAGTGTGCCTAGCTTCTGTCAGTATTTACACAATATTTGCCAGTCTTACAGTCTTATTATGTGTTCTCGTCTTGGGACTTATAAATCTTAAACTACTCTTTATTAAATGTGATCATTATATATGATTCATTATATGATTCTTAACCCTACACTATTAATCCTAACACAACCAATAAGTAAATTTTCCAGAGAACAAAATTATTATTTTTTAATAAATATTTAATTTAATAAAAGCAGTGTGGGAACGCCGTTCCCCCACATTCCTGCCCCAATACACCCCTGAGTAGAGGGGGGGGGCGTTGTGTGGTGTACATCCCTCTCCAAGTTTGGACATGGCTAGGGCTTGGTGGTGGTTGTAATTTCCTAATGTTTTTAGTTCCAAAATACTTTTGAAATGTGCTATTTTACAATAATTTTATAAGCTTAATCACTTTTGTCAATTATTAAAAATTTAACTATCTACAAAACTATTGATTGCAGAAAAAATAGTGTAGAACCATTTTTGTGGAGAATTTAACGTAATTTAAAAATTTATAGAACAAACTAAGCTCTAATGTGAAGGTTTACGAGATATTTGTAAAAAACCTAGAAAATGTTTTCTTATGTTATATAGTAATTAACTTGTTAAATTTGTAATCTAGGCTAATACAAATTGTGATGTCATTCTATTGTGTAATGTAAATGTGCGCAAAAAGGTGACCAAAGATAGAACGTCTATGACCTAGAAAGATGAAATGTAGGTTAGTAAGCAAGAAAAATAAACAAACACAGCTGAAGTTACATTCTTTAATATTCTATATTTTGAGAAGGTGATTGTTTTAATTGATAATAACAAAATAGTTTGGTAGAGTGAATAGGACTTCGAGTTCAATACTTAATTTCATCGTTTTTAATAATTATTGAGCTTTTTTTTATTTTGAAATTGTCAAAATCACATGAGCTATTTTTTTATATTTAACTTAAATTGTTTTATTTTTTATTGTAACCCACATTACATAGTATATACGTAATAACTGATTTTTTGTTAAGATTTGTTTTAATCTATAGAAAACATAAACCAAAATCTTTGCTTTTTTTACTATATTTCTAACGTGAACGTTCCATTTAACATTTGAGTTGTAAGTAATTCCTAGGTATATACAGTTTGAGGTTCTCTTGAAACTATTTTCATTTATTTATTACAATATCAATTTCATATCTTTTAGGCACAGAGTCAACGTAGTTACCAAAAGCAATATAAGAGGATTTGTTAATGTTAAGAATTAATTTCTTTTGATATAACCAAGAATATATAGTATCCAATTTATAAACATAGCATTTGATAGTTCCTCCCATGATCTGCTGTTCATTGTTACTACAGTATCATCAGCATAAGATATTAGCTACTGATGCAAAACCAAAAGATTATTAATGTACAGTAAAAATAGCAAAGGTCCTAAAATGGAGCCCTGTGGAACACCAACATCTACTATTCTTGAATTACTTTTTTGACCACTCACCTTAACCAACTGAATCCTGTGCTGAAGATAACTGCCAATTAAAGTTAGACAAACGCTTCTTATACAAACCCATGTTGTAAAATTTATCTAGGAAGATTCTATGATCAACCGTATCGAATGCCTTAGAATAGTCCAGAAATGTAACAACTGCTGGATTACTGTTACTTAAGTTTTCATATAAAAATTTGCTCAACAGCGCAATTGCATCATCCATGCTCTTCTTTTTAAGAAAACCAAATTGCCTAGCATTGATCAGTTCATTTTTAGTGACAAATTTAATAAGTCTTGATTATATAACTTTTTCAAATATTTTAGCTAAGTTTTTTGTATACAGGACGAACAATAGCTATTTTAAATTGGTATGGACATATTCCCTGAGACATAGAATTGTTTATTATTTGAGTAAGAGCAGGAGCAATTTACGTTGCTGCAAGCTTAATATAATATATACATGCACGCCATCATATCCACCAGCTTTGTTTTTTAATTCAGAAATAATCTTTTGCACTTCAGTCTCATTCGTAGGAGTTAAAAACAGAGTACTTTGATTTATTGGAATATCAGGAATTACATGTTTATGAATTGGTGGAGCAGTATTTTGGCGTAACTTTTTGTAAAATTTTCATAAAATGAGATGTTATAATCCATTAAAGTAAAGGATTTGTAGTTAAAAGAACAGTGATATGTAAGATTCATAAAAAGCCTAGATTAAATAACCTCATAATTCGATTTTAGAAAAACAACTTATATAAAACTTTGGGATTTTAGAATTACAAACGAATCATTATAAAATCTCATATTATAAATAACCACATCTAAAGTAAATAAATTTACCTTTTGACTTACCTTTTTTTCAAGGTTCAAATATAAATGAAATCATAGATATGTCACTAGAAGAAAATGCTGCACAGTGGTGGAAAATAGTTAGAGAGGAAATAGAGAATTTGGAGATTTTAAAAGAAAGAATGTATGAAAAATACTGGAATGATTAAATACAAAATGGAATAACGAATAGATTAGAAGTAGAAAAGTTTAGACCAGGTGGTATGCTAAGTTGGGCATAGAGAGAGTTATACAGCTGAGGATGAAATTATTAGGAGATTAGCTAGGCATTATGATTGTAAATACTAAATGAAGAAGACGTTGAGGAGAAGAATGAAATGATAAGAAGTAGTGAAGAATCAAGAAGAAAATTTAGATAAACAGAAAATAAAATTAGACCACAATTTACAGAAAGGGAGTTTGGACGATAAAATCAGAATCGGGATAACAATTTTAATAAATTTGGACTACCTAATAATAGAAATTTTACATTTCACAGGGAATAAATTTCAATTTAGGCCCAGTCAAAAAAATGTAATAAAAAAGGATATGGACAACAAAATGTAGATAGGAGGCAGTGGCGGCTCGTGCTTAGGTTCACTGGTTCAGTGAACCCCCAAGCAAATTGCGGTAATAAAATAATATTTTAACAACTATAAATATTTAGTTCTTGGTTTCATAAATCTAACAATATAGTGTGAAAAGTTGTTAAAATACGACAGAGAGTTACAACGCGCAGCTCTACTACATCGTTTTCAGCTGCCCGGTTCAATCGAAAGAATGAACCTCCTGGCCTAGGCGAGGGGGTACAGGGGAACAGCGGGGGAATAGCGTTTCTAGCATTGCTTTTCGCTGCACGCTAAATGCAGCGACTCCCGACTCCTTCCAAAGATAGCCGAAGCTGCAGTTCACAACTAACTTTGTTATGGTGTGTGTAGTTGGTTTGTTTACTTCTTTGATTTATAGGTTATGTCAGTTATGCATTCTATGAAGTTCATGGATTAAGTTTGTGTTAGTGTGGGCATATTTTTATTATTGATAAATAATATTATTGCAGTTCAGTGTTGTTATTAGCGTTGTGTTAAAGAGAATGAACATCTTTACATCTTTGCTAAGGGTGACTTTTCTTCTTTACCTCTTGGGAAAAGTGTGCTATTAAAGTGTGCAGGTCACTTCATTATTATTATTAAAGTGTTACTTCATTATTTAATTTATGAGTCACTTTATGAACTAAAAACTTAATTAAACTAATGAATAAAGTAAAGGCTACTATGTAAGACAACATTGTTCTCAATTTTCCATTTATAATAATTAATATGTATATGGTACTCAAATCTATCATGAAAAGTGTAACCCGATTTATCTCATTGCATGTTCAGAAATTTGCAGGAACCCCCCCCTACGGGGAATCTATGGGGAATAGATTTGAACCCCCAAGGTAATAATTCACCAGCCGCCACTGATAGGAGGTTTAAAATAAATAATCCTCCAAGACAAAATATGGTGCAATTTCAGAGGGATGTGCCAAATAGAGGAAGGGAATTTAACAGGAATGGAGAGAATATGAATTATAGGGAAATAAATATGATGCAGGCAAGACCAGAAGAGAGACAGTAGGTTCTAAACACTACAACTACGGCTTTAAACCAATAGGCACTGAAACATCAGTTATAGGCCTAGAAAATTTAGCATATAATCAAAAAATGTGGAAAAAGGTATTTAAGTGTAAAATCAACAAAGAAAGGAGGAGTTAGAATTAAAAAATAATAGGCCTAATGTCAAAGAAGAAATAATAATTATTACAGTACTATGTGACAGAAAATTTTTAACGGAATGTGACAAGGATGAAGTGAAGAATTGAACATGGAAAGGGATATATAAAAAGCAATCCGGAAATAAATTTGAAAATAGGAAAAATTGAAATTTTTAAGGGTTAGTGGATACAGGAAGCAATGCGACATGTATTCAGCACGAAGGGTTGAGACAGAATGTGCATAGATTTGGTAGGATTGAGGAATTACCAGTTACAGAAATGAATATATTAACAGCTACAGGAAGGAAGAGTCTTTGAGTAGAAAAAATAACAATGTTAATGGTAGAATTAAATAAGGTAATATATCACATGCAATGTTTGGTTTTACCAAAATTATTAAGGGAGATCATAATTGGAATGGACAGTACAGTATATACAACTTGAAAATGGAGCTGGATTTTAATACAAATAAGGTATTAATGGAGTATAATGGTATAATGGAAATGAATAGCACAGAAAACAATGGAATTAGATGTGATTTAATAGAAGAAAGAGATTATGGGATGGTACAAGCAAGTGTATATATGATAATTGGAAAAACAATGAGAATTTGATTAAAGGTCTCAACATAAAAATTCAAACTGTAATGGAGATTTATCAGAGAAACAAATTAGGACAGAAATAAGTAAACTAGAATTATTATATGTTACACAAAAGAAACGATTGGAAGAACTATTAGTTAGATATGAGCCCACTTTTTCGAAACTACCTGGCAAATGTAATAATTGTTATTTACAGAAAATTCAAGTTCAAGAAAATAAACCATGCGTAAAAATGAAATAAAAATTTGAAACAACCAGATATGAAATTTAGGGGACATTAAAGAGTTTAAAAATAGAAGGATAATTAAGGGTAGATTGCAATAGGCTAAATGAAATAAAGTTGCTATTATTTTTAATTTGTAATAAATTACCTGCTTACACGCTTCCTCAGCAAGGATTAAATTAAAAGTGAAAAACGGTTTTGGTCCATGTTTTTTCACTTATAATTTAATTAAATAAAGTTGTTTTATTGTTCATGTTTTTATGTTGTTAAAGTGATTGTATACAGAAATAATTGTTAAATGTTTGTTTAGTTTCTGAAAATATGTTATTATCTTATTTATCTATACATATATATATATATATATATATATATATATATATATATATATATATATATTGCAACGGATAAACCTTATGCAATGCGTGAAAAATTGAGTTTTGTAGAAAAACTGCAAAAATCAAGATTTCATAGCAGAAGTTGAGGTGCACCCTATACTTAACTAGATTAGAATACGACAAGTCCCGGCCAACTGTACTGAGTCAACAGAGATGGACTTTTGTCCTGGAACTTGTTTCAAGTTGCTTAAAAGACTTAGAAAAATTAGTTATTTTATACAGGAATAAGGTGTTAAATAAAATTATAAAATTGATGAATTTTATGGGTAACTGTGAGACACGGGAGGTGGAGACACTGTTCATGGAAGTCACAATTTTGTAAAATAAAAAATGGTAAAGTTATAAAGAGTTAAAGTTATAGAAAATTCTCAAATTTCATCAAAATTAAATGAAAAAGATATTTTTGAAAAGAGTAAGAAAAGTTTAATAAAAAGTGTTAAATAACAAATTAAGAAATTTTTGGTATTTTAAAAGTTAGATAATTGTTAAAGTTTGAAGGTGAAAAAGCACCTGAAAAAATGAAAAAGGGAAAATGAAAAAGTAAACAAGTTTTAAAGGAGTAAAAGTTTTATAAGATAAAAATTTTGTAAATTGTTAATTAATTAAAATAATAGGTGAAAAGGTTCACACCTATGTTTTGCTAAAAATAAAATGAAAAAGGTGGTAAAATTAATAACATAGTGTTAAGAAAGCAATAGGGATATAAAATTGTAAATCTCAATCTAAAGTATCAACTTTAAAGTAAAAATTCAAATCCAAAAGTAAATGTTAAATTTGGCAATTTTACAAGTCCCAAAAGCAGAAGAAAAATCTTCGGACAGAATAGAAATTTTGGCTAGTAAACTATAAAACGATAACCAACAGAGAAGAAAAAAGAAAAAAGATTTTCCTTCAAAACCAGAAAAGTTTTCGCGAGGAAAAACCGCGGAAAACGCGATGCAGCGCCATAAGCGAACCAAACGTCGTAGGACCATCACTCAAGTTTGAGAAGAAAGGAAAATGTACCAGGAATACGATTACGAAAACCGCAATTCCATAAAAGCAGTTCCAGGAAAACTACAAGGAAAATACGTAAGACAATAGGATAGAATGTCTGTGGTGGGGAAGGCTGATAGCTGGTGGCGATGTCTAACGAAGAAGTTAGTGGGGGTAATACCAACCCAAAAACTAAAGAAAGTAATACAAGTCGCATGGCGAGATGTCGAAAAAGGCGCTAGAAGACTTCAGGGAATTTCTAACCAGGCAAAAGCTGAGACCACGGGAGACGTTCAACCGCACCAACGATAACCGGACTTCAGGGAAGCTGTATTACCATCAACGTTCCTGGGAAAGGTGTTCAGAGTCCAGGGTCGCAGTAATAAAAGGTCTGTCAGAAAAGTTACGATATCCCCTATTAAAATATTGCCTGAGTTAAATTTAAATAATTATTGATACTGGGTTGAGATAGAAAATGAGGTTTTTCAAAATATAAAATTATAAGTCTTATAAATTAAATAGTTAAAATCATTTTCATAAATAAATAATTAAATAATAAATATAAAAAGGAAGGAATAATTAAGTATAAACTAGGGGCTCTGCCCCTGGACGCTCCGCGTCCCAACCCCGGCTTGGCCTTCGGCCTCAGATGGCTGCTTCGCTTCGCTCGCAGGTGGAAAATTCGATAAAGAATCTCGTTAATCTTTTGCTCGTTTGTACATAGGTGACCGAGCATAAATTAGCTATTTTATTTGGCAGCTGACTCAAACTCATTAAACATTATCTCCATAAGATTAACATGGGAAATTTGAAGGATTGTATACCGGGACTCCTTCTCGGGTGAATAGCGGCTGAACGGATGATAATATATAAGACTTGACATATCTGTGAATGATTATGTTCAGTTTTTGATCCAAATTAGCTGTTTTATATATAATAGGTTTGTAACAACCAATGTTTGAATTGAATTAAAATATAGTTAGCATTTTTCGTTGATTTTTATTTGTGTTTGTTTTTAGTTTGTCAATGTAACCTCAAAAAGGTAATACTACATTTGATACTGATTTGATCCAAATCAGTTGTTGATCAAAATCAGCTGTTTTAAGCTTTTCATACGAACAGCTGTTTTTGTGTCCTTGATAAAATCAAAAGAAATATTTCTTCTTCTTCCTTAAGATTGACCTTCCATAAGATTAACATTGAAACTTTGAGGGCCACTGGGGCGTAGCCCTAATGTCCTAGGACTTCGGTAAATGCTTGATGACATATCTACAGGTAATAAGACACATTTTAAAACAAAAATCATCAAAATCGGTCCATTAGGAGAGGCTGGGCGATTGGAAATAGGTTTTGACCAAATTCTTTTAATATATATAGATAGATAAATAATAAATGGTTCTACCTAAAAGAGATAAAATTTATGTAAATAGTAAATTTAGTTTAAAATTGATGTTTTTGTAGTGGAAAGAACCACAAAGAATTTTGAGTTTTTTTTTTTGTGAATAAATTTTCTTTTGATTTCAATTAATATAAATAATTTACCTTGTTCAAGAAATTCCTATTATCTAAGTATCCTATATGATAAGTTGTTTTCAGTGTATGATCAATATCGAAGGGCTAAATTGCAAAGTTGGCAGTTCCAACGAAATTTCACAAAGCACAAATAATTTAATTATTCTAGGTAAAGTTCCACTGTTCTCACTCCTCAGAGATTGTCAAATAAATATAAAATTAATTACTGAGCTGAGCAGATTTAAATTTAATAGTAACTTGAATAACTGGAAGGAATTTAATAAAATATTTGTATTTAAGGTAACTATAGACATAGTTATCTTAACCAGAGTTATATCACCTAGGCTATTAAAATTAATTTGCCTTATACTTCCAGTAGGTGATATAATCTCTTTATTCTGTGACAAAGTAGGGAAATCCTACAGACAGACAAAAACGCTAGCACAAGTCTGCCGTTGCAGAGTTAGCGTCGGGGAAGACTCGACGTTGCAGAGTTGGCTCCCGAACGTCGTTAAAAGGTCTGTCGTTGCAATATATATATATAATCCAAATACCACTCACTGACTCACTCTCACGAAATCTCAAAAACCACCAAACGGATTGGAATGAAATTTGCTATGTAGCTTCCTCGAGAATGCTATGTAGGTGCTCGCTAAGAAAGGTTTTTGAAATTTTTGGGGTGTCAAAGTTACTAAAAATCCCCATATTTAACTTTGATTTGTCTCTCCGTGCAAAGCCGGGTCGGGCCAGCTAGTTGAGTATAATGGTAAGGTACAATAGTCCTTTTATTTATTTAATCACTTCTGCGAGAGAAGCAGCAGGTATCAGCTAGTGTTTTATAGAGCAAAGCTGTTATAAATATAAAATGTTACTTTAAGAAATTTATAATTTGTTTATAAAATTGGCAGTTTTATAAAAAATTTGAAATTTGGGGACAGTTGTAAGAACATTTTCATAAACGGAGATGTTATACGTACATCGGTAGGTACATATTATACGGAGGCCACTAGGTTATTGCAACAAAAATTAAAGCATTAAAAAAATAGCCTGAAAGGTACTAACCTATAGTCTTTAGTCACAGCACTCGTCAGTATTTTGGCCGGCGATCATTTGGCGTTTCATTAGTGAGTTGTCGGCAATGGCTTGTAGCACACCAACTACTGATAAGTGCTGTCACAACTGACAATACTATAGGTTAGTACCTTTCAGGCTATTTTTTTTTAATGCTTGCATTTTTGTTGCAATACAAAAGAACTTACATAATAGTTGCTACTAACTTATATATAAGGTAGTTTTTTTTTTATCTCAAAACGTCTAAAAAACTGTACTTAATAGTGGCCTTTTTATAATATGTTAGTACCTTATAATTCATTAAAGTAAAGGATTTGTGTTTAAAAGAACAGTGATATGTAAGATTCATTAAAGCCTAGATTCAGTAACCTCAAAATTTGATTTCAGAAAGACAGCTTATATAAAACTTTTTGATTTTAGAATTAGGGCAGGCCGGTGTAATAAGAGACGCAGTCAAAAAACCCCAAAAAATATATTTAGACAACTTTAAAAATATGTAATATTAACTATCATATGTATTCTTTACTACAATACACTTATTGAGAAATTTATAACACATTTATTTTTATACAACGAAAAAACCTTCACTTTGAACTTAACCTAAAAGTTCGTGATTTTTTCTAATTTCTTTAAAATTTGTTTTTTGTAGGTAAGATACTTGGGATTTATTAATGTGTAACCTTCTGACCAAGACTATGACTTTTGATGTACAGTTTTTTTAAACATTGAAAGCACTCTTTATTTACATGTTCTAGGTATGTTTATTATTACCCTATTTTTATTTTTTGTGGGGTCAATAAGAGACTCATGTCTTGAGATACAAATATCTTGAGATTTCGAAGATGCGTCTGATCTATAAAAAAAAAGACTTTAAAGCCTACTAGGACAACTGAAATGTTGCTCTAAGACAACCAGGACTACTTTACCTGGTGTTAGGCCTAGTCTAAGTTTACCAAGAGAACATGTTTTTTTTCTCTTTAAATCAAAATGCAGTTTTACCCATTAGTAACTGCATATTTAGTTGTTATAATAATGTAAACTTATGTTTAGAATGTCTGTAAGTTAGTATTTAGTCATTACTACTTCATTACATAATAAAGAAATTCATTTATAATTACTAGAAATTTTTTTTTATAACATCTTGTTCACTTGTATACACTTCAAAGACACATTTTTTTTACGTATTTTCGACTACACTATACAGTAAAAATATTGATGTTTTTGGTTAACCCCTAGGTTATTTTGACTATGTAGAACTATCATTAAGTACAAATAGTACAATATTATATTATTTAGGACCTAATATTAAAAGAAATGAATTTCACAAACACATTTTGACAATTAATTTTCGAGAAAACATATTTTTTGAATGGATGTAAATATCAAAAATTAAAAACTATTGGCTGATTCAGAATTATTTCCAGATGTCTTTTATTACCCCACATGATTTTACATTGCTATATATCAGGGGTGCCCATCCCCCCCCCGTTTAATCACGCCGCCCCCCCCCAAATTTTTAACCCCCCCCCCCCCCCATAAAAGTTAGTTAAAATAAAAGCAATTTGCCATTGAAACACGCTTTTATTACCGTACAAATAGAATAAAATAAACATAGAACAATTGCTGGTACATTTTCTATTTGAAACTGAAAATAATTTATTTATTTCCAACCACAAAAGCACATAAAAACTAATTATTATCTTGGAAATTGACTGATTACAATTTTCTGGTAGTTGTGATCAATAAACAGACAACTAACTAGTTATACAAAAAAATATTAAGTCTTTCTGAAAAGGTGCGCAGTAACACCTGTAGGGTACAAACAAGAGATAATGATTAAAGAATGAATTTACATAGTGGTTAAGTACCACAAGGTATACTATTTACAATATTTACACACAAAACTAGATAAATATTATTACTAACTTAACAATACTCTACTGAACAAATGATTTTACAACATATTTTTTTAAAAGTACATAATTACAATTTACCAGTAATAGTTGTGAATAATGAACAAAACAATTAACTAGTTGTACAAAAAATATTGACTGGGCTTCGGCGAGTGTACCGCGCTGGGCGCAGAGTTTGATGTTACCAAAATGGCAAGATAGTCCCGAGCAGCGACCTCTAATTAAGGGGGCACTCCACCTTAATATATAAAAATGAAAAAATAAGAAAAATAAATTCACCTAGGTTTGTTCACTGTGATTTTCTGAACAATTTGATATGTAATAAGTATAGATAATAAGTTTATTTTATCTAAAAACGAAAAGCGTAGGCCTACATGTATATTCTCCAAATAACCGAGTCTTTTTCTAGGCCGTTTTCCAAAAGTTTTGTTTCTCACGTTTTCATTTACTGTGGCAGACAGCATAACTCAAGTTGTATTTGAGATAGCCTCATAACTTTTTTTTTATTTTGAAGAGGACATTTCATTGTAAACCTGTAGTATGGATATACACTATTTCCTATAATAAAGATTTAAAGAAATGATTAAAAAATTATTTTACTAAAATTTTTTATTCAAAAATTAAATAACATATTTTTTACAGAAATACTTTATATAATTGAATATCCATACTACAGGTTGTAGAATGGAATGCCCTATTCAAAACAAAAAAATTAAAATGAGGCTATCTCAAATACAACTTGAGTTATGTCTGCCACAGTGAAGCCTAGTTAAATCCGTAAAACGGGGGGAGGGAGAATGGGGGGCCAAAACTTATGGAAAAGTCACTATAACCAACACTTGTATTATAAAACATAAAGTAATTAGGTTTGCTTTAAAAATAAAAATAAAAAATTAAAGGTGGAGTGCCCCCTTAATAGACTGGACAAGTCGAACGCAAAAGTGAGGCATGTTTTAGAGACAAATACTTACACAAAATGGCGGATGCAAGTCGCGAGCCGCATGCCAGCAGCCCGTACGTACATGTTGCCACATTACCAACGAAACGAAGCACGTGTTCTAACTGTTATATGATAGAAACTACAATAGCTAGTTTTTCAAAAAATTCTTTTCGGAAAAAGTAGCTTTTCAGCTACATTTCTCTCGCACCTGCCCCAAAAACAAAAAAATTTCTTGCAACGCAATTTTGATGTCACGAATTAAAAAGTATAAAAAAGTTTGGACTTCATTCTATTTTGAAAGCGCCAAATCATTTTTATTTTCAAATTGTGAACACACCATTAGCGCACACACTATTAAACTGTAAGTTTGTCAAATTTCAAAGATTTTCGAGCATTTTCAGTTATTGAAACCCTGGTGTAAATGAATAGGGCGCACTGAAAATGTCACGCCTCTTTAGGACCTAAACTCAATTCCCCAATGTACAGAGTTAGTCCAGTGCTCATTCACCCGCCTTCTAACTGGCTCTGCGAAACTTATTATGCACATTTTTCAAGTTTTTCTTTATTTAAAAAAAAAGAAACACCTTCTTTATTTATATTTCAGGAATCACTTGACAAAAGTAGTGACTTTCTTAGTCCAGTAGACTATTATTTTCCAAGTAACAGAAACACATCGATAAAGTTATAGTTTTGTATTTGTACTTGTTATATACTTTGTAATTCATAATTATGCGTTACTTTTTCCTACAATAAAGAGGCTTTATTTATTCACTTCTATACAGTATAGTGAAGTAATATTAATACACGGCTTAATAATTGTTATGATATATAGTTTGCTAAGCCATGTTGATGTTGTCATTGTTTGTTACATGTTACATACTTCGTTTTTCGTTATTAGCGTAACTTTTTTATATTATGAAGAGGTACCGTATTATTTATTGATTTCTACACAGTATAATAACGTAATGTTAATACACTTAAATATCATTTTATATAGTTTGCTAAGTTGATTATATGATAGACAATGTTTAGATTTAAAATAAATCATTAGTATTATACAACATACAACATTCTAAATCATTTACATTTAATCTTTGGGTGGTTAATGACAATTCATTTGTGTATTAACGGGGAAAAGCAGCTAAAATGTATTACTAAAGCTATGTAAGTAACTAACAAAAGCTTAGAGACAATAAATCGTGTGCGAGTACTATAACAAGATGGTCGGCGTGCGCCGTGAGAATTGAGCGAGATTCTGGCGTGCACTTAATCGTATCTTTAACCTGCTGTAAAAACTAAACTACATGAGTTAATTTATTGAAAAAAACGTGTTTCATAAAATTTAACTTGTTGGCTCAAACCTTTACGCTTACTCCTCGTCACAGACCAAAAAACAAAAAAGTTCCTCACAGAACAACTTTTTCATGTCACAATTTAAAGTTCCATATTAAGTCCTAGCTTTAGTAATTTATTTATACCTTTAAGATTTTTTATAATTAATAATTTTTTTACCATTATCATCCCACACTAATATTATGTGAGTGTGTAAAAATTCAAAGGAATCAGAGTGTTGTAAGTGTTCAAAACAACAGTGTATTTGAAACACGCGTATCACAATTTTAGCGTCACTCCGAGCCGTTTCGGCTTTCTAGACGTTCCCGTGATGGCTGACTTAAACTCACTTTTCAAACTGTACAAGTAGGTATAGGCCTTTATTATACATACATAATCAAAGGTATAGGCAATGTCCAGTCTATTTTATTCTATAGTCGATGGTACAGGTGAAAGTTAAATAGTGACTGCGCTTTTACTCTCCACTTACAAACTATACATTTTAATTTGATGTACTCTGCTTCTAATTTGTGTGTTTCCTCAACATTTTTCGAAACCCCCCCTAGAATCCCAATGACGCAGTTTGCGTCATGACCCCCCCCCTGTGGGCACCCCTGTATATATGGACTTATGGACAGTTACAGGCCTGGTCTCTTATTACCCCGCATGGGGTTATTAGAGACAAGGATTTAATGAAAATAAAAAAAAAGTTTTAACAAAAAATTTAAGTTAAAAAATCACCTAAAAATAAAGAGGAGTCCATTTAATGCAATTAATACGAGATATTTATTTCAAGTTATTTAGATTAATAGTATAGATTTTATTAATATTTTTTGACTCTTATTACAATGGAATCATTATAAAATCACATATTATAAATAACTATAGCTAAAGTAAATAAAACTTACCTTTTTTTTCTGAAACAAATAATAACAAAAACCAAATTTATTTATAACCTAAATGGAAGATTAAGAACTATTAATTTCACTATTCTTGTATGTAATCGTATTTCAAGTAAATAAGTAGCATAAGAATAATTTCAAACATTGAAAGTTTATTTATTCTAAGAAACAAATTGACAAAATGAAAGAATTTTTTATTAAAAGTGTAAGGTAAGTTAGCAATACAGAAGTAGGAACTAGCATGACATTATTAAATTAGTAGTCGAGTTCATCCGCACTGATCGGTAAATTTCTGATCAATCAACCGGTGACAGATGACGTAGCGTTTAAGTGATCATAGATGAGTGCGGCTGAACAGTCTATACAAATACACCGGTGAGAGGTTGTGGCGGTTATTTAAATTAGCTGTAGTAAGTGTAAGTGCAAGCATTTATTATTTTATTTGTAAGAAAACAAAAATGGATCGAGTTGGTATAACTGTAAATGCTATCGATGATAAAAATAATATTTTAAATTTAGTTCTTATGGCAGCGAATTTGGTAATACCAGTACTACGAATACGTTCGTATGATGCATAGAGACAATAGGGCAACCTGCAATGAAAGTTGGTTATTTTTAAAACTGTCTTTTATGTTTAAAAACTTGTTTTACAATTTATATGTTTGGTTTCACTTTAGCACATTGGCATATATATTTGGATAGTTTGAAATATAGAAACTCACTTCCCTACATTATTAGCGAATTTCCATAGGAAAAATGAGCTATTGCAGTGGCCCTTATGGTGAGACCCAAGATCGGGAGTAGCAAATGAGCACCGATCATGGTCCCCAGAACACGTTTTGGGGGTTCAAAAAAATTCATATATATATATATATATATATATATGTATATATGTGTTCGCACTCTAGCGGCCGTATTTTAAGTCCGATTTGGGTCAAATTTGGTACACATGTTATTTGTCTATGTGGCTCGGACGAGTTCGTTAGCCAAAAAAATCCAACAA